>ML318333.1:0-25028 GCA_005239505.1 Nicotiana paniculata
AAAATCCATGAGGCGCACCAATTACCATATCTTATCCCAATTCCACCACTCAAATATATAACAACCCCTTATACTTTATCATTTCACGAGGGATACCCCCATAATTCCTCTGTGTCACCAAGAAACCTTGAATATCAGCAGTCGATCCAACAAGAGAGCGTCGTAACACCAATGAAGCACCCTTATTCAAACACATTGCCTTAAACACATTATCCTTAATAAATGTATACTCTCGTCCAGCCACCCAATAGTAGTATCCTTTACGTAATCATCTGAAATTGCCAGTTCTGACCTTCCTTCCAGAACTAAACCGTGACCTCACATATGCCACTCTCCATTATACACTAAATACCGCATACGCCAAGCAATCCTATGATAAATATGAGAAATTCATGCTCCCTTCCTATCCACAAACAACTACGTACCCAACTAGCCAAGAACTTTCCATTTGATCCCATCTAGAAGCAAAATCACTATACATCACATGACCCTCACGCCAGTAGAAATATACATCTCTAATCGTGGTAGAAACCATCAAGAACTCTCGAATCACATTTGTACAACACCAAACCGCCAAGATTGAATCCTTCCAACTCAACCAAGCTACGCATGCCACCAAATTCCAAGAGAATTGCTAAGAAACACCTGTAACAACTCATTACCTTATAAACACCAAAGAACTAACCATATCCCTTATCATGTTAATACGACGTACTACCAAGCTGTCCTATTTATCCAGGTTCCTTCTGACTTACCTTCGAATTGATACTTCTTCTTTCCATAATACAACAATTCTCAATCCCGACTCATCGCACAAAACCCGAGCATAAAAAATATATACCGTCTAAGGCTCATAAGCCGATGAATACTCTCTCAAACATCCCCAGAGCACCACATAAAAAATACTTACCCTGAATAGACTTCATGCGAATTTAAAGTCATTAACTTCGCTTTCCTGATACTGATGAATAGAATACATGATAATGCAAATACACCACAAGACTTGACACCTTCCTCGTAAATCTCAATTCTAGCCCTTCTCACACCATGAAGATCCTCGATCACTACATACAACCTTGAATCCGTCTGAACCATTCTCGAACGTCATTCATGCTACGCAATTTCAATTACGCTAACTAAGTAAATAGAACGACCTGACCTCGCTTGCAATCCACGTACTAGGAAAGTAATCCACACATTTGGGGAAACAATCAAACTCATACACTGCACACACTATCCTTTCAAGTACAACTCAATCATTCAATAAATTCCATTATCCGTAAGGTACATTACAACATGTATCGAAGAATTTCCCGTTACTCGAGCCATTCCCAGACTCCACCTCTATAGGGCAATAACTGATTCACCAACATACCTCGAACCGAAACCTATACAACACATAATCGTTTAATCAACTTATCAATAACGAACTCCCCCACTTGGCTCAAAGCCAAGGATCAAGAAAAACAATAACTCACGATGCCCACACATTATCACTGCCACCATATTGTGGTGGGATTCAACTAAATCTTTCATACGCTCATATGAACCAGACCATATAACCCTCAACTCGTATGCAAATCTCGCATTCACCATTGTAATGGTCATGCCAACTCCCACAAGCGATCTAAACTCAAATTACAACATACATCATTTATTGATAGAGAGAACTTACTACAGATCAACATAAGGGTCATATACCTCCGGACGACCCGCAGGAGATACGCCTGCCTGCTTAACCTCAGAATGATATCTCCCTATACACTTCCAAAAATCATAGCTATCACGCTCCTACATTAGAACACAACCATTGTCTGCCCCCAAGACATCCCATTAAGCGGTATAAGAATGTGAAGCTGATGGCAACACTAACACTGAAGCTGTATCCAAGGAATTCTTGAGCTTTTGGAATCTCTACTCACACTCGTATGACCACATAGATACCTTCACTGGACACCACGTGTCCCAAGAATGCTACTAAACTGAGCCAACAATTCACACTTGGAGAACTTTGCCCAAAGCTTCTCCTCCCTCTATCCTTGTAATACCATCATCAAATACCGAGTATGCTATCCCTAGCTACGAGAGTACGGCAGGATGCCATGAATAAATACAATAAAAAAGGAGTTATAACACGGCTGAATACACCGGCAATCAAATACATAGACGCTGCTGGGGCATTGGTCAGCTCAAAAGACATCACAGGAACTCAGAACATGACAGGAAAACCCATTTCACTCCACAACTAAACTACACGAGAGGTCCTTCAATACTCATAACTCGAAGCCATATTCTAACTCAATACAGAAGTCAAAGAATCAATGGTTCTTGCCTCATCCCCCGCCAATTCATTTTGGTCACAATCAAACAACCTGAATACATCTAACTATCCGATCACTCTCACCATGTAGTCATCTAGTCACAAAGTTCCATCAATAAGGACACAAACAAACATATAAGTTCCCCGACACATGTGCTCACCCAATTAAAATCTCAACACTCAAGCCACAGACAAAATCCGGCCTGAAGTCCTTCCGACTGGCCCATTATTGACATGTTAAAAATCACATCTCACCCATGGAAGTCACAAGCCGACGACGCACAACTGATACCAAGCGCTCGCATGCGCATTCGAATACATGAAAGGAATTCAAGGAGTTACTTTTGGATGAATAAAATGGATTCGCACGACAAGTCAAGAATATGGAATGTTTCCTAAGGGTTCTGCAGCCTCTCGAAGGTAAGTACAGACGTCTCCGTACCCATTTGCAAGACTCTACTAAACCTGCTCATGACCGTTGAGTCCTATGTAACCTAGAGCTCTGATACCAACTTGTCACGACCCCAAATCCTATTAGGTCATGATGGTGCCTATCGTGGAACTAGGCTATCCAACCATCACATAACTAAAAATTTGTTTTAATATAATTTCTCAAAAATCAATAATAACGAGCGACAGAGTAAAAAAATTTTCTCTAAGTTTTTAAGCAAACATAATAATATAATCTACTGTCTAAAAAAATCCCCTAGGACTGGAGTGAACCGATCACGAGCATCTTAGAATAAAACTAACACTGCTAATGTCATAAACCATGTCTCGGAATAAAATACTAATAATAATGAAGGAAGGGAAATGGAGAAGCTGCGGACGCTGGACAACTACCTCGAAATCCCAAAAACTGACGATAGCGAACTCGGATGGCTACTGCTCCGAACCAGTACTTGGGTCTGCACACAGAGGTGCAGGGAGTAATGATGAGTACACCAACTCAGTAGTAATGAAAATAAATCACAGTCTGAAGAATAAGAAACACACAGCAACAAATACACCAATCCACAAAACCGTAAAATATCAAGTCTCAATAAAGTATACATAAGTTCGAAAACCAGTTTCCGTAAAAAAAATCCTTGAAACAAGTATAATTTCCAATATTTCTCAGTAAAACTCCCAAAATATCAGTTTGGAAGATGAAACGAATCATAATTAAAAGCTCAGCAAAATATCATTTTAAACCGCCCCTCGGGCAGAATCATCACTCGTAATCAGTTACTCAGCGCCTCACCATCACTCAATAACAGTCACTCAGCACCTTATAGTCACTCAACATCAGCCCCTTAGGTGACCTCACAGTCACTCATGACTCCCAATCACTCATCACTCAGGACTCGACAGTCACACTAAGTAGGTACATGCGCTCACTAGGGGTGTGTACAAACTCCGGAGGGGCTCTTACATCCCAAGCGCTATAAACATGCCACGTCATGGCATCAATCATCTCTCAGACTCCCGGATTCTCTTATATCATAAATATCCTCACAACATTGGCCCTCAGCCTCACTAAGTCAGACACTCTCAACATGCCACTCGGGCCATAAATAAAACGGGGTTCTCGACCCAAAATAGTATTTCATTTCAAGAAATAGTAATATCATCAAATAGGAGACTCAACAATTTCACAAAAAAGACTGAGTGTAAAATCATAGTTTCAAAGTAGTGAGAATATCAGCAAAATAGCCCCCAAGGGGTTAAACAGATCGGCACCAGGCCCCAAACATGGCTTACAGCCCAAGTGTATCAAAACACAGTAATACTATAAATCATATGCTTTAAAAGTTGTTTCACAACTCAATAATTGCCTGAAAAGGTACATTTTTCCAAATTTCCAATTCGTACACGCCCCACACTCATCATTCAGTGTGTGCGTCACTCCAAATCTGTGAAAGGATGTAAAGTCCGGGGTTTCATACCCTCATGACAAGATTTAAAGACATTACTTACCTCAAACTAGCCCGAAAAGTTGTTCCGCAACACGCTTGACTCTCGAATCAACTCCTGAGTGCTCCAAATATATCAAGTTCAGATTTTTCACATCAAATTATGCTAAGGGGATGAATTCCAATTGAAAAATATCAATTTTAGCATTAAACCCGAAATTAGCCAAAACCCGACCCCTGGGCGCGTATCTCTAAACTCAACAAAATTTATACTAAAATTATCCTCATCATCTCACGAGTCCGTACATATAAAGAACTCTGAAATTGGAGTCTGTTTGACCTCTCAAATCATCCTTAAAAGGCCTCTTAAACTCAAGCCCTAATTCCACCTTTTTCTACTGATTTCCCCCAATTAAACACTGTTAATTTGGTCCTTAATCATATATAATCGAGTTACTTGGTCCAAAATCCTTACCTCAATGAAGAAAAATAGTCTTCCCTCTTCAAAATCGCTCCAAAAGCTCAAATTTCATTCAAAAATGCAAGAAAACTCGGTCTGCTCGTTATATATACAATGTCCAGAATATTTGCGGTACTGTTCACGCGGTACTGTTCATGCGGTATTGTTCATGTGGTACTGTTCATGCTACTGTGAAAAAAATGGAGCAGCTTTTCTTCTAGTTTAAATTGATCCGTTAACCTTCCGAAATCCACCCGAGGCCCTCGGAATCTCAACCAAATATACCAACACGTCCCAAAATACAATACGAACTTAGTCGAGCCTTCGAAACATCAAAACACCAAAATCATATCGAATTCAAGCCTATGAACTTTGGAATTTCTAAATTCCACCAGCGATGCCGAAACTATCCAAAACACCTCCGGTTGATCTGAAATTTTGCACACACAACCAAAATGACATTACGAACCTGTTCCAACTGTCGGAATTCCATTCCGACCCCAATAGCATATTTTCCATTGCCGACCGGAAATCACCAAAAACTAACTTTCGCCAATTCAAGCCTAATTCTACACCGGACATCACAAAAGTATTCCGGACACACTCCTAAGTCCCAAATCACCTAACAAAGCTATCCGAGCCATAAAATCCGCATTCCGAGGTCGTTTACCAATAAGTCAAATCTCTGTTGACTTTTCCAACTATAAGGCTATTTTTAAAGACTAAATGACTAAATTCTTGCTACAGCCATTCCGATTCCGAGCCTGCCAACTCTAACACATTATAAACAGTATAACCAACCTATGACAATTCAAAAATAGGAATAATAATGAAATTTCTACGGAATGACAGGCCGGGTCCTTACAGTAGCCACCACAAATAGTAGCACATATTCAATTAGTTCACCTATGGGGACAATTACCCGTCACAAAGGTTATAAAGGAGACTTACCTCGCTCCGAAGATTCATAACCGGCCTCCAAGCCCTTCCGACGACTCACATTGATGCACTACGCCCAAAACTAACCAAATAATGGGCAAAACCGATGAAAATACACTCTAATACTTATATCAATTCAATTTATATTAATTCCCAACTCCGCGCGGAAAGTCGATAAAATCACCCTCGGTCCCACGTGCCCGGATTCCGAAATTTTTTGAAGATAAAGATTACCCATAACTTTACGAACTCAAATGTAAATTTTCTCTAAGTTCCATGCCCAAATTCATGGTCAAAGTCCAAAAATACACATTCTAGGTCTTTCTTCAAAATCCCAAATTTCTACTAATTTCCATGACCAAATCAATATACAAATCTTGTATTTAACTTGTAATGAGTAGAAACAACTTACATTGACATAGATGACCAAAAATCCTCACTTGAAGCTCTGCAAAATCGTCCAAGCCAAATGAAAAAATTGAAGAAAATGAGCCAAGACTGTTTAAAATAGCACACTGCCCAGAAGACCCTTCTATGCGATCGCATTCCTCTGGCCGCGATCGCATAAGCCAAATCCTAGCGGCCTCCAAATTACACTATGAGATCACACACTCTTCCCCGCGATCGCATAAGCCAAAAACCAACAGCCTCCAATTTCCTTCTTCGCGATCGCACACCTCTCCCTGCATTCGCATAACCCAATCCAGCAACGCCTAGATTCCTCTTTGCGATCGCACTTCACTTCCTGCGATTGCATAAGCCAAATCCCATTCCTCATATTTTCCTTCTTTGTGATCGCGTACCAACGACCGTGATCGCAATGCACACCAGCTGCACCAGAAAACAGCAGCAACAATCCATGGAAAAATGATCCGAAAATTATCCTGAAACACACCCGAGGCCCCTGGGACCCCGTCCAATCACACGACTCAGTCCCATAACATCCCTCGGACTTGCTCGAGGCCTCAAATCACATCAAACAACGCCGAAACCACGAACCTCACTGCAATTCAAGCTTTATGAACTTTGAAATTTCAAACTTCTACATGCGATGCCGAAACCTATCAAATCACGTCGGATTGACCCCAAATTTTTCACAAAAGCCACATTCAACATTATGGACCTTCTCCAATTTTCGGAATCGCATTCTGATGTTTTAGACGTCAATACCACACAAGAAGATAGGTTACTTTGTATGGTACCCAATTGTCGGGTGCTGTCTCAATAGAAGAACCTGGTTCTTCATGGTGTTCCAACTACTACTGTTGCGGAATAATAAAAGCAGTAAAGTAAAAACACAGAGATTTTTACGTGGAAAACACCTGGCTCAAAAGGTGAAAAAAACCACGACCTACTCCTCAGTAGGATTTGCTCAAACTCTTCACTAAAACTCTGAGCCAAACAGACTTACAAAATAAACTCTTTTGTAATCCTAGGACTAACTAGCCCCTAGCTAATTTCTACAAGCTTCAAGTTAACTCTAACTTGAACAATGCAAACCTATTACAATTGCTTCTATGAAAGCTGAAAAGATACAATATTAAAACTCCTACTACAACCAACTAGACTCAATGATAAGCAGATTGAACTGTTTCTTCTAGCTGGTCTGTAGCCTTTGTGTCGCACAATAGTTTTGCTTGCAAAATATCTGGGAATTTTGCTTTCAGCTCTTGATTCACTTCTGCACTTGTGCGTTCTTGATTCAAGGAAGAATACTTCAATTATTTATAAAGTCAGTTGAGTTCTGGTCCGACTCTACCTGGGTAAACAAGTTCTTATCAAACTCAACTTCCTTCCTTCGTTTCTGTCCTTGCTGAATTAAACTTCTACTCTCTCATCAATTTGCAACCTTTTCACATTAGAAGATACTCTCTTTGTTCATTGAAACTATACAATCGCATTCATTTCCTATGCATATAAGGTTTGTGTGCCTACTCGTCAGGTCAAGTATGTGTGCTCTGATGGACCTGGTTCAACTGGTCAGACATTTGTCAATCTTCAAAACTATGCAGTGACTTGGGTCAAAACATTCCCCCTTTTTGATGATGACAAAGTCTGTGCTTAACCTTGTATACAACTCAAACACTTTGTATGTTTTAAAACATTTATCATAGAGAAACCAGGTTCATTAGGTTATAAATATCAATTGAAATATAAAGGTACTTTTCTTCCCCCTTTTGGGATCATCGAAAAGTTTACAAAATGATAAACTCACCAGTGTTGTTAACAATTACTCATGGCCATTGAGGTAACTGCAGGTGCAAACATGATTAATCATCATAAGTAAACAATAAATGTAAGCTATCTAAGAAATTGAGACAAGTCAATAACAAAACAACAAAAATTCATTGATTAGGAATGTACATCAAACACCATACAAACAAAACAAAAACAACCCTAACCATGAGCAAAACAGAATAAAAACAACTGAAACTGAACAACTGGTCTAAAGAGGGGTTTTGGAAGCTCTGGACAGCCTAAGGATGGGAAGGTGCAGAGGAGGTTGTGTTCTTGGTTTGAAGAAGAGAAAGCATCTAATTATGAACACCCTCATTCTTTTACTTCTCTTTTGCTAATTCAGCCCTGAGAGCATCCCGATCAGCTTCAACCTCAATCAAACTAGACTTCAAACGAAGGATCTCCATATCCTTGATCTCGCTTTCCTCCACTAGAGTTCGAACTTTGTTGTTGACAGGATGCTTCCTAGATGAACCAGGTTCATCTGCAGGAACATTGACAGTATAATTGCAAGTCAGCAAAGTATCCTTCCCAAAATAGTCCTTGGCAGTAGCCATCTCAACCTTTTTCACAGGAACATCAAAATGAGCAAGCACAGCAGTCAGAAGAAAGCCATATGGAATTGCATGTGCTTTTGTTCCATTCACAACTCTGTCCAAGAGTTGGATGATGAAGGCTGGCCAATTTATCTGCTTACCCCTAAACAAACATTCCATCAAAGTCAGATCCATATAGTTGGCTATGTGCGTTCGTTCTTGTCTTGGCAGCACGAACTTGATGACAAGCTCGAAGAGCAACTTGTGTTCTGGCTTCATTTCACTTTTGTAGACTGGCCTGGGTTCAATTTACCTTTCATTGTCACTGAAGAATCTGGTAATATTGATTGCTGAGGCCATCCCATCAAAACTAGGCAATCTTTGCCTCGTGTAATCCTCGTAGCCCTCAGCAGGAATTTGCAGAATTTCTCCCAGTTCTTTAGCATCAAAAGAGACTTGAATTCCTTTGACTGTGGAAGTAACTCTGCCGTCTTTGACCACTGCATTACCCATGAATTCCACCAGTTCAGATCTAGCCAACCTTCATTAAATATGAAGAACCATGTTTTCCACCCCTGAACATCCAGTCTGTCCAGCAGGTATCTCATCCCAGGTTCCTCAAGATCCTTCACCAACTTTCCCTTCAGAATTGTTCTTTTACCAAACAAGGTGATTCTGTCAGTAGTCACCTCACCAACTTCCCCCTCATCTTCTCCACTTCACTCTCTATCATCATTTTATTCAACGACCTTCACTTTGCCTTGGACCTGGTCCTTTTAACGGTTCTTGTAGGTGTGGCATACACTTTAGCTAACTTATTTGAAGAAGCCATAGCCCTTTTTGATTTTGGTTCCTTAACCATAATAGGAGCAGTTTGCTCCTCATGATGGACCAGGTCCATCGTATCCTCTTCAACAACAATTGCCTCCATAGGCTCTCCTACTTTAGCCTTTCCCTTTGCAGCTCTCTTTTTCTTGATCTCAAGTAGAGCCTTCTCTAACAGTTCTTCTTCCTCTCTCAAAGCACTACGTGTAGCTCGCACCTTCGGAACATGAGCATCAGCAACTACAAAAGTTTTCCTCTTCTTGGAAGGAACTGGGTTCGTAGCCTTCTTGGACTTCCGAGTCCTCCTTTTCTTGGGGTTAGAGGACTCCCCCCAGTTTCCTTAGCCTTTCAGCGAACGTTTCATCCCCAGATGAACCAGGTTCATCTTCTCCTTTCTTCAAGCTTGCTAGAACTGTCGTTGCTTCCTCGACTACACTTCCCCCTATCTATATGACATCTTCTCCAACCTTGTCGGGAATGGGACAACAAATAGTCAATGTAGTACCATCCTCCCCAAATCCCTTTCCTCAAGAACTTTACCTTTTCTGATTTTCTTTGCCTACTAGGCACTTCAACATCCACTACCGACCCAACCAGAACAAACCTGTTCTCAGCATTAGCATACTCAGAAATTTCCTCGAGATTACCTTGTTCAGAATTTGATGAACCAGGTGCTTCATCCTCGTTGGTTGATTTAAAAGATTGCACGTGACCCAGAAGCCACTGATTTTCTGGCAAGAACCTTTACACGACAACCACAAGGGGCTGGGTTAGGTTCAGATGTGGGTTCTGGAACATGAAGGTTTTCAGGAATAGGAGGGTTTTCAGGGGTTGTGGTTTTTTTATGAAGATTGAGAACTGTATACCGATGGAGAATTTGAATCTGATTCATAATTCCCTCCATCATAATCACGATTTGGTGATGAAGAAGATGAAGCAGATGGTGGTGAAGACATGATTATGAGTGAAGTTTAGGAAGAAAAGAAAGAGTGATCAGTTTTTGGGTTTGAAGACTAATGATCTAGGTTCGAGGGTTACTTTTATAAAGAGGAGAGTAATTATGACCCTTATATAAGATATGGCTATTAATTATACAAAGGGTAGAAAATTTATTCAAGTGAAAGTCTAATAGTTGTAGGAGTGTCATTGATTTAACGGTTAAGAGTTCCCTACTTCTAGGCTAATTGAGTACTGATGTGACTTCTTGGAACGGGTTCATTTAGGGATTAGTACAAGGACTTTGAAATGAACCAAATATAGATAGAATCCTGCTCATGTGTGACTGTAATTAGTTCAATAATTGTATGGAGATGAGCACGTACCTTGTCAGTCAGATGAACCAGCAGAGATGAACCAGGTTCATCGTGTTGAAGTCCTTAATTTGCCTCAATTTACAAAGATAGAGAAACATCATTAGCAACCAAATAATCATATTAATACATGGCAAGAGAGTATGACAGTAACGTCATGATGCTGAGCAATGATTAGACTGGTTGATTATCTATGTTAGTGTTTCTAGCCAAAATTTATTTTTTTTTCCATTTTTTTTCATTTTTTTTAATTAGGTGATTTTAATAATCCCTAATTCAAGCATGTTTCTCTCAAAGTGCTCCCTGCTCAGTGCTTTAGTAAAGATATCTTCAATTTGTTGATCAATAGCACAAAATTCAATTGAGATCATTCCTTTTTCATAGTTATCCCTCAGGAAGTGGTGCCTAACATCTTATGTGCTTAGTTCTTTTATGATGAACGGGGTTCTTCGTCATACTAATGGCACTAGTGTTATCACATAAAATAGGAATACATCCCACATCTATACAAAAGTCCATGAGTTGTTTCTTGATCCATAGCAACTGAGCACAGCAGGAGGCTGCAACCACATATTCAGCCTCAGCAGTAGACAAGGCTATTGAGTTTTGTTTCTTGGTAACCCAAGACACAAGGCATGAACCCAGAAAGTGAGCCATACCTGAAGTACTTTTCCTGTCAACCAGGAAATCTGCATAATCAGCATCAACATATCCTACAAGGTCGAAATCACTACCTTTAGGATACCAAAGGCACAAATCAGTGGCGCCTTTCAAATATCTCAAAATTTTCTTCACTGCAGTGAGGTGAGACTCCTTTGGATTTGCCTTAGACCTAGCACAGAGTCCCACGCTGAACACAATATCAGGTCTGCTGGTAATGAGATATAATAGAGACCCAATCATCCCTCTGTATAGCTTCTGATCAACAGATGAACCAGGTTCATCCACATCCAATTTTGTAGTTGTGGCTATGAGAGTGTCTATTTCCTTTGAGTCTTCCAATTTAAACTTCTTGAGCAATTCTTTCACATACTTTTGTTGGTGGATCATTGTTCCATTTGGGTTTTTCTTAATTTGCAAGCCTAAGAAAAATTTTAGGTCACCCATCATACTCATCTCAAACTCAATCCCCATTAGCATAGCAAATTCCTTGCTCAATTTTTCAGAAGTCGCCCCAAATATAATATCATCCACATATATTTGCACAACCAGGAGATCTTTACCCTTTTCCCTTAAGAATAATGTACTGTCAATTTTGCCTCATTTCTACCCATATTCTAGCAGTAATTTTGATAATCGTTCGTACCATGCTCTTGGTGCTTGTTTGAGACCATATAGAGCCTTGTCGAGTTTGTATACGTGGTCAGGTGACTTCTTGCTTTCAAAACCTGGAGGATGCTTGACAAATACATCTTCCTTAAGATAGCCATTGAGAAAGGTACTCTTAACATCCATCTGATGAAGAGTGAATTTCATATGTGCAGCAAATGCTATAAGAAGTCTGATTGCCTCCAGTCTTTCCACAGGGGCAAAGGTCTCATTATAGTCAATTATTTCTTCTTGACTATACCCTTGAACAACTAGTCTTTCCTTATTCCTTGTAACAGTTCCATCCTCATCGAGCTTGTTCCTGAAGACCCACTTGGTGCCAATCACTGATCTGTCTAGTGGCCTGGGGACCAAGTGCCATACTTGACTTCTTTCAAACTGATTCAGCTTTTCTTGCATGGCATTTACCCAATCAGCATCTTGTAGGGCTTCCCCAATGTTCTTTGGTTCGATCATGGATAGAAAAACATCAAACACACACAGATTTTGAAGGATGATCTTGATTTGATTCCGGATGCCAAATCTGTTATGATGTTCTCAAGAGGGTGAGAACTCTGATATCTGTGTGGTTTGAGTACCAGTTATTCATTCCTAGACAATTCCATGATGTCTTGTTGCTGTGGAGTAGGATCAGGGCCAAGTTGCATATGTTGAATTCCCCTTGTCATGTTGCTTGGGGTAGTTGAACCCGGTCCATCACTTGTTCCACCTTCCATGTTTTGCTCCAATGTGATCACTTCTTCTCACCAATCTAAGCTCATCATCTTCAAGTTCCTGTCTCTCAGCAAGAATGTTAGTTTCATCAAAGACAACATGTATACTTTCTTCTACACACATAGTTCTTTTATTATACACTTTATAAGCTTTGCTATGTGATGAATATCCCAAGAATACTCCCTCATCACTTCTGGGGTCAAATTTTCTTAGGGAATCTTTGCCATTATTATTCACAAAACACTTGCATCCAAAAGCCCTAAAGTGGGATATGTTGGGCTTTCTCCCTGTAAGTAATTCATAGGGAGTTTTCTCTACCAGAGGTCTGGTCATGCATCTATTGATTATGTAGCAAGCAGTGTTTATTGCTCCAGCCCAGAAACTGTGAGGTAGTTTGCTAGATAGAAGCATGGTTCTTGCCATGTCTTCAAGAGTTCTGTTTTTCCTTTCAACAACCCCATTTTGCTGTGGGGTTCTAGGAGCAGAAAAGTTATGATTAACACCATGTTCATCACAGAACTCAGCAAACTTAGCATTCTCAAATTCAGTTCCATGGTCAGATCTTATTGATGCTAGTTGATGTCCTAATTGATATTGAGTTTTCTTGACAAATGGGGTGAACATATAAAATGCTTCATCCTTAGATGCCAGGAATAATGTCCAAGTGAACCTTGAATAATCACCAACTAGCACCATCACATATCTCTTACCACCTCTACTCAGAGTTCTCATAGGATCACATAGATCCATATGAACCAGTTCCAACATCCTGGTGGTACTGACTATTTTCTTAATTTTGAAAGAGGACCTTACCTGCTTCCCCCTAGCACATGCCTCACAAACTTTGTCCTCCTTGAACTTAATGTTAGGAAGTCCTACCACTAAGTCCTTAGAGACTAGTTTGTTAAGCTGAGTTAGACTCGCATGACCAAGTCGTTTGTGCCACAGGAGGGGATCACTGTCCAACACACTTAGGCAAGTGAGTTCATTTTCAGACAGTGTGGGCAAGTCTATGACATAGATGTTATTCATTATTTTTCCCTGCAAAACAATCTCTTCAGTAAGCAGGTTAATCACAAAACATTTTGTGAAAGTAAAAGCAACGGGGTTACCTCTGTCACACAGTTGTGATATACTGATCAGGCTATATTTCAAGCCATCTATTAGATACACATGTTCAATGGATCGTGTGTCATCCTTACCTACCTTACCAACCCCAATAATTTCACCTTTCTTTCCATTTCCAAAGGAGACATTTCCTCCTTTGAGACTTTCAAGTGAAAGGAACTGTTCCATGTTCCCAGTCATATGCTTTGAGCAACCACTATCCAAATACCAAATCTGGCTGCCTCCTCTCACTTGAACCTACAAAAAGAATCAGAGGTTAGTCTTAAGAACCCAAACTAGTTTGGGTCCTTTTCTATGAGAGAATGGATGAATCAAATTTTTCCTGGCCCAATTTGGTAGCCAGTTTTTCCTTTTTACAAACCTCTCATTTCTTCGACTGGCCTGCTCTTTTGCAGTACACTCATATTTGTAGTTCCCAGTATTACCACAATGGGTGCAGATTTTATTCTCAAGGAGAGTGAGATACTTGCTCTTGGGATCCCACTTGGGCAATCGACTTCCAAAGCCAATCCCTCTCCTGTTGCTACAATGATTCTCTTGAAGCCATATCAGGGCATCAGAGGATTTATTCCATTTACAAGTTCGATCTAATTCATGTTTGACTTTGCCAAGTTCTTCTTTAAGAGTTCTTATCTGTTCATCCTTGGCATACATCTTATCTTTTAGTTTTCCCACGTTTTCTTCTAACATGATATGAGAATAATCAACAACCTTTTTACTGGATCCTAGCTTTAGCTTTAAGTTTTCAGATTTTAGTTCTAGAATCTCAGTTTCAAGTGGATGGACCTGGTTCAACAAGTCAGTGTTTTTCTTTTTAGATTCACTGACTCTAATTTCCAGGTTCATGCACTTTGCTTTTACCATTGCACATTCTTTAGATAGTTGATCCTTCTCTTGGTTGTTTCCTCAGAATCATCTATGAAATCAAGTAGCAACTCAAAGAATTTTTCCTTAGATAGGAACTTTACTTTGTTTTTAAGATGGGAGATACTTACCTCTGGTTCTTCATGTGATTCCTCATCAGATTCTCCAATTGCCATGAGCGCCTGATTTTCAGTCTCCCTATCTTCTGATTCCTCATCTGAACTTTCCCCCAAGCAGCAACCATAGCCTTTATTGCGGTTTTCTTGGGTTGGACATGTTCCTTCTTCCTGTTCCTCCTCTCATATTTCTCCTTTTTCCATTCTACTTCCCACTGAGGACAGTTTTTGAAATGATGGTCAGTCTTACCACATTTATAGCATCCCTCGTTGGTTGGCCTTTCTGGAGCTTTTGCTTTGTTGTAATTTCCTTCCCTAGAGATGCCCTTCTTCCTCATGAGAAAGTTCCTGAATTCTTTGGTGATCATGGCCATCTCATCATCCTCCAGATCTGCTCCCTCAGTGATTCTTAGTGCTAGACTCCTCTCCTTCTTTGAACCATCCATCTTCATTGCCTGCCTTCTCAGTTCATAGGCAGTGAGGTTTCCAGTCAGCTCATCCAATCTCAGGGTTGTCATATTTTTGGATTCCTGGATAGCAGTGATTTTTCTTTCCCAGGAAAAAGGCAAGACCCTTGTTAGGATCTTCTCAACCCTGTCCTCTTCAAGAATGACTCTTCCAAGAGACTTCGGTTCATTAGTCAAGGTTGTGAACCTTGTGTACATATCTTGGATAGTCTCTCCTTTTTTCATAGTGAAGTTTTCATACTGAGAGTATAGTAGAGTACCTCTTGACCTTTTTACATGAGGTGTTCCTTAATGGGCTACTTGCAAGGTATCCTAGACCTAGTCCACACACTAGCCATTTTTTGGCCGTTGCATTCTTCTCCCATTTCTTCAGATCCTCAGCAGTGCAATCAACTCTAGTCTTTGGTACATCTATACCTTCAACAGTCTTCATCATGGTAGCTAGAGGACCATCAGTGACTATGTCCCAGAGTTCATAGTATTCTCCAATCAGGTGGTCCTTCATCATGTTTTTCCACCAAGAGTAATATTGGCCATTGAAGAGTAGTGGCCTTGCAGTTGATTGACCTTCCCAATTTCTAGGTGGTGCACTAATCTTGATCTTCTCCAAGGTGTTAGCCTTTCAAGGATAACCTTCTCTAATACCAATTGTTGTTTTAGACGTCAATACCACACAAGAAGATAGGTTACTTTGTGTGGTACCCAATTTTCAAGTGTTGTCTCAATAGAAGAACCTGGTTCGTCTTGATGTTCCAACTACTATTGTTGCGGAATAATAAAAGCACTAAAGTAAAAACACAGACATTTTTACCTGGAAAACACCTGGCTCAAAAGGTGAAAAAAACCACGACCTACTCCTCAGTAGGATTTTCTCAAACTCTTCACTAAAACACTGAGCCAAACGGACTTACAAAATAAACTCTTTTGTAATCCTAGGACTAACTCTAATCCCTTTGTAGTAACTAGCCCCTGACTAATTTCTACAAGATTCAAGTTAACTCTAACTTGAACAATGCGTACTTATTACAATTGCTTCTATGAAAGTTGAAAAGATACAATATTGAAACTCCTACTAGAACCAACTAGACTCAATGATAAGCAGATGGAGCTGGTTCTTCTAGCTGGTCTGTAGCCTTTGTGTCGCACAATAATTTTGCTTGCAAAATATCTGGGAATTTTTCTTTCAGATCTTGATTCACTTCTACACTTGTGCGTTCTTGATTCAAGCAAGAATACTTCAATTATTTATAAAGTCAGTTGAGTTCTGGTCCGACTCTACCTGGGAGAACAAGTTCTTATCAAACTCAACTTCCTTCCTTTGTTTCTGTCCTTGCTGAATTCAAGTTCTATTCTCTCATCAATTTCCAACCTTTTCGCATTACAAGATACTCTCCTTGTTCATTGAAACTTTACAATCACATTCATCTCCTATGCATATAAGGTTTGTGTGCCAACTCGTCAGGTCAAGTATGTGTGCTCTGATGGACCTGGTTCAACTGGTCAGACATTTCTCAATCTTCAAAACTATGCAGTGACTTGGGTCAGCAAATTCCCCCTTTTTGATGATGACAAAGTATGTGCTTCACCCTGTATACAACTCAAACACTTTGTTTGTTTTTAAACATTTATCATAGAGAAACCAGGTTCATTAGGTTATAAATATCAATTGAAATATAAAGGTACTTTTCTTCCCCCTTTTGGGAACATCAAAAAGTTTACAAAATGATAAACTCACCAGTGTTGTTAACAATTACTCATGGCCGTTGAGGAACCTGCAGGTGCAAACATAATTAATCATCATAAGTAACCAATAAATGTAAGCTATCTATTAAATTGAGACAAGTCAATAACAAAAAAGCAAAAAATCAATTATTAGGAACGTACAACAAACACCATACAAACAAAAAAAAATAGCCTTAACCATGAGCAAATTAGAATAAAAACAACTGAAACTGAACAACTGGTCTAAAGAGGGGTTTTGGAAGTTCTGGACAGCCTAAGGATGGGAAGTTGCAGAGGAGGTTGCGTTCTTGGTTTGAAGAAGAGAAAGCATTTGATTAAGAACAACCTCGTTATTTTAATTCTCTTTTTCTAATTCAGCCCTGAGAGCATCGCGCTCAGCTTCAACCTCAATCAAACTAGACTTCAAACGAAGGATCTCTATATCCTTGATCTCGCTTTCCTGCACCAGAGTTCGAACTTTGCTGTTGATAGGCTGCTTCCTAAATGAACCAGGTTCATCTGCAGGAACATTGACAGTATAATCGCAAGTCAGCAAAGTATCCTTCCCAAAATAGTCCTTGGCAGTAGCCATCTTAGCCTTTTTCGCAGGAACATCAAAATGAGCAAGCACATCAGTCAGAAGAAAGCCATATGGAATTGCATGTGCTTTTGTTCCATTCACAACTCTGTCCAAGAGTTGGATGATGAAGGTGGACCAATTTATCTGCATACCTCTAAAAAAACATTCCATCAAAGTCAGATCCATATAGTTGGCTATGTGCCTTCGTTCTTGTCTTGGCAGTACGAACTTGATGACAAACTCGAAGAGCAACTTTTGTTCTGGCTTCATTTCACTTTTGTAGACTGGTCTGGGTTCGATTTCCCTTTAATTGTCACTGAAGAATCTGGTAATATTGATTGCTGAGGCCATACCATCCAAACTAGGACATCTTTGCCTCGTGTAATCCTCGTAACCCTCTGCAGGAATTTGCAGAATTTCTCCCAGTTCTTTAGCATCAAAAGAGACTTGAATTCCTTTGACTGTGGAAGAGACCCTGCCGTCTTTGACCACTGCATTACCCATGAATTCCACCAGTTCAGCTCTAGCCAACCTTCCTTCAATATGAAGAACCATATTCTTCCGCCCCTGGACATCCAGTGTGTCCAGCAGGTATCTCATCCCAGGTTCCTCAAGACCCTTCACCAACTTTCCCTTCAAAATTGTTCTTTTATCAAACAAGGTGATTCTGTCAGTAGTCACCTCACCAACTTCCCCCTCATCTTCTCCACTCCACTGTCTATCATCATTTTTTTCAACGACCTTCACTTTGTCTTGGACCTGGTCCTTTTAACGGTTCTTGTAGGTGTGGCAGACACTTTAAATGACTTCTTTGAAGAAGCCTTAGCCCTTTTTGATTTTGGTTCCTCAACCATAATAGGAGCAGTCTGCTCCTCATGATGGACTAGGCCCATCATATCCTCTTCAACAACAACAGCCTCCACAGGCTCTCCCACTTTGGCCTTTCCCTTTGCATCTTTATTTTTCTTGCTCTCAAGCAGAGCCTTCTCAATCAGTTCTTCTTCCTTTCTCACAGCACTACGTGTATTACACACCTTAGGAACATGAGCATCATCAACTACAAAAGTTTTCCTCTTCTTGGAAGGAACTGGGTTAGTAGCTTTCTTGGACTTCTAAGTCCTCTTTTTCTTGGGGTTATAGGACTCCCCCAGTTTCCTTAGCCTTTCAGCCAACGTCAGGTTCATCTGCTCCTTTCTTCAAGCGTGCTAGAACTGCCACTGCTTCCTCGACTACACGTCCCCTATCTATATGACATCTTCTCCAACCTTCTCAGGAATGGGACCACAAATAGTCAATGTAGTACCATCCTCCCCAAATCCCTTTCCCTCAAGAAATTTACCTTTTTCTGATTTCTTTTCCTACTAGGCACTTCAACATCCACTACCGACCCAACCAGAACAAACCTGTTCTCAACATTAGCAGACTCAGAAATTACCTCGAGATTACCTTGTTCAGAATTTGATGAACCAGGTGCTTCATCCTCGTTGGCTGATTTAAAAAATTCACTTGATGATTCAGAGTTCTTATCCTTTTCAGCCTGCAGAATTGCTTCCAATAAATTTGCACGTGACCCAGAAGCCACTGATTTTCTGGCAAGAACCTTTACACGACGATCACAAGCGGCTGTGTTAGGTTCAGATGTGAGTTCTGGAACATGAAGGTTTTCAGGAATAGCAGGGTTTTCAGGGGTTGTGGTTTTTTCTGAAGATTGAGAACTGTATACCGATGGAGAATTTGAATCTGATTCATAATTCCCCCCATCGTAATCACGATTTGGTGATGAAGAAGATGAAGCAGATGGTGGTGAAGACATGATTATGAGTGAAGTTTAGGAAGAAAAGAAAGAGTGATCAGTTTTTGGGTTTCAAGACTAATGATCTAGGTTCGATGGTTACTTTTATGAAGAGGAGAGTAATTATGACCCTTATATAAGATATGGCTACTAATTATACAACGGGTAGAAAATTTATTCAAGTGGAAGTCTAATAGTTGTTGTAGTGTCATTGATTTGACGGTTAAGAGTTCCCTACGTCTAGGCTAATTGAGTACTGATGTGAGTTCTTGGAACGGGTTCATTTAGGGATTAGTACAAGGACTTTGAAATGAACCAAATATAGATATAATCCTGCTCATGTGTGACTGTAATTAGTTCAATAATTGTATGGAGATGAGCACGTACCTTGTCAGTCAGATGAACCAGCAGAGATGAACCAGGTTCATCGGGTTGAAGTCCTTAATTTGCCTCAATTCACAAAGATAGAGAAACATCATTAGCAACCAAAGAATCATATTAATACATGGAAAGAGAGTATGATAGTAAAGTCATGATGCTGAGCAATGATTAGATTGGTTGATTATCTATGTTAGTGTTTCTAGCCAAAAAATAAAATTTTATTTTTTTTCAATTTTTTTTAATCGGGTGATTTTAATCATCCCTAATTCAAGCAATTTTTCTCTCAAAATGCTCCCTACTCAGTGCTCCCTTATCATGTCGATCCGACGTACTACCAAGCTGTCCTATTTATCCAAGTTCCTTCTGACTTACCTTCGAATTGATACTTCTTGCCATAATACCGCAATTCTCAATTACGACTCACCGCACGAAACCCCAGCATAAAAAATATATACCGTCTAAGGCTCATAAGCCGATGAATACTCTCTCAAACATCCTCAGAGCACCACATCAAAAATACTTACCTTGAATAGACTTCATGCGAATTTAAAGTCATTACCTTCGGTTTCCTGATACTGATGTATAGAATCCATGATAGTTCAAATACACCACAAGCCTTGACACCTTCCCCGTAAATCTCAATTCTAGCCCTTCTCACACCTTGAAGATCCTCGATCGCTACATATAACCTTGAATCCGTCTGAACCATTCTCGAACGTCATTCACTCTACGCAATTTCAATTACGCTAACGAAGTAAACAGCACCACCTGACCCCGCTTGTAATCCACATCCTAGGAAATTAATCCACATATTTGGAGAAACAATCAAACTCATATACTGCACACACTATCCTTTAAGTACAACTCAATCATTTAATAAATTCCATTATCTGTAAGGTACATTACAACCTGTATCGAAGAATTTCCCGTTACTCGAGCCATTCCCAGACTCCACCTCTGCAGGGAAATAACTGATTCACCAACATACCTCGAACCGAAACTAATACAACACATAATCGTGTAATCTACTTATCAATAACGAACTCCCCCACTTGGCTCAAAGCCAAGGATCAAGACAAACAATAACTCACGATGCCCACACATTATCACTTCCACCATATTGTAGTGGGATTCAACTAAATCCTTCATACGCTCATATGACCCAGACCATCTAACCCTCAACTCGTATGCAAATCTCTCATTCACCATTGTAATGGTCATGCCAACTCCCACAAGCGATCTAAACTCAAATTACAACATACATCATTTACTGATAGAGAGAACTTACTACAGATCAACATAAGGGTCACATACCTCCGGACGACCCGCAGGAGATACCCCTGCCTGCTTAACCTCAGAATTAGAACACAACCACTGCCTGCCCCCAAGACATCCCATTAAGCAGTATAAGAACCTGAAGCTGATGGCAACACTAACACTGGAGTTGTGTCCAAGATATTCTTGAGCTTCTGGAATCTCTACTCACACTCGTCTGACCACATAGACACCTTCACTGAACACCACGTGTCCCAAGAATGCTACTAAACTGAGCCAACAATTCACACTTGGAGAACTTCGCACAAAGATTCTCCTCCCTATATCCTTGTAATACCATCATCAAATGGCAAGTATGCTATCCCTGGCTACGAGAGTACGAAAGGATGCCATCAATAAATACAATAACAAAGGAGTCATAACACGGCTGAATACACCAGCAATCAAATACATAGACGCTGCTGGGGCATTGGTCAGCTCAAAAGACATCACAGGAACTCAGAACATAACAGGAAAACCCACTTCACTCCACAACTAAACTACACGAGGGGTCTTTCAATACTCATAACTCGAAGCCATATTCTAACTCAATACAGAAGTCAAAAAATCAATGGTTCTTGCCTTATCTCCCGCCAATTCATTTTGTTCACAATCAAACAACCCGAATACATCTAACTATCCGATCACACTCACTATGTAGTCATCTAGTCACAAAGTTCCATCAATAAGGACACAAACAGACATATAAGTCCCCCAACACATGTGCTCACCCAATTAAAATCTCAACACTCAAGCCACATACAAAATCCGGCCTGAAGTCCTTCCGACTGGACCATTATTAACATGTTAAAAATCACATCTCACCCATGGAAGTCACAACCCGATGACGCACAACTGATACCAAGCGCTCGCGTGCACATTCGAATACATGAAAGGAATTCAAGGAGTTACGCTTTTAGATCAATAAAATGGATTCGCACGACAAGAATTCAAGAATGTGGAATGTTTCCTAAGGGTTCTTCAGCCTCTCGAAGATAAGTACAGACGTCTCCGTACGGATCCGCAATACTCTACTAAACTTGCTCATGACCATTGAGTCCTATGTAACCTAGAGCTCTGATACCAACTTGTCACGACCCCAAATCCTAACAGGTCCTGATGGCGCCTATCGTGGAACTAGGCTAGCCAACCATCACATAACTACACATTTGTTTTAATATATTCTCTCAAAAATCAATAATAATGAGCGACAGAGTATAAAAAAATTTTCTAAGTCTTTAAGCAAACATAATAATATAATCTACTGTCTAAAAAAATCACCCCGGACTGGAGTCAACCGATCACGAGCATCTAAGAATAAAACTAAAACTGCTAATGTCATAATCCATGTCTCGGAATAAAATACTAATACTAATGAAGGAAGGGAAATGGAGAAGCTGCGGACGCTGGACAACTACCTCGAAATCCCAAAAGCTGACAATAGCGAACTCGGATGGCTACTGCTCCGAACCAGTACCTGGGTCTGCACACAGAGGTGCAACGAGTAATGATGAGTATGCCAACTCAGTACTAATGAAAATAAATCACAGCCTGAAGAATAAGAAACCCACAACAACAAATACACCAATCCACAAAACCGTAAAATATCAAGTCTCAATAAAGTATACATAAGTTTGAAAACCAGTTTCCTTAAAACAAATCCTTGAAACAAGTAGAATTTCCAATATTTCTCAGTAAAACTCACAAAATATCAGTTTGAAAAACGAATCATAATTAAAAGTTCAGCAAAATATCATTTTAAACCGCCCCTCGGGCAAAATCATCACTCGTAATCGGTCACTCCGCACCTCACCATCACTCAATAACAGTCACTCAGCACCTCAGAGTCATTCAACATCAGCCCCTTGGGCAACCTCACTGTCACTCATGCCTCAAAATCACTCATCACTCAACACTCGACACTCACACTCAGTAGGTACATGAGCTCACTAGGAGTGTGTACAAACTCCGGAGGGGCTCTTACAGCCCAAGCGCTATAAACACGCCACATCATGCATCAATCATCTCTCAGGCTTTCGGCCTCTCTCATATCATAAATATCCTCACAACATTGACCCTCGGCCTCACTCAGTCAGACACTCTCAACATGCCACTCGGGCCATAAATAAAACGGGATTCTCGACCCAAAATAGTATTTCATTTCAAGAAATAGTAATATCATCAAATAGGAGTGTCAACAATTTCACAAGAAAGACCGAGTGTAAAACCATAGTTTCAAAGTAGTGAGAATATTAGTAAAATAGCCCCCAAGGGGTTAAACATATCGGCACTAGGCCCCAAACATGGCTTACATCCCAAGAATATCAAAACGCAGTAATACTATAAACCATATGCTTTAAAAGCGGTTTCACAACTCAATAGTTGCCTGAAAAGGTACATATTTCCAAATTTCCAATTCGTGCACGCCCCACACTCATCATCCAGTGTGTGCGTCACTCCAAATCCGTGAAAGGATGTAAAGTCCGGGGTTTCATACCCTCAGGACAAGATTTAAAGACATTACTTACCTCAAACTAGCCCGAAAACCTATTACGCAACATGCTTGCCTCTCAAATCAACTCCCGAGTGCTCCAAATCTATCAAGTTCAGATTTTGCACATCAAATTATTCTAAGGGGTTGAATTCCAATTGAAAAATATCAGTTTTAGCACAAAACCCAAAATTAGCCAAAACTCGACCCCTGGGCCCGTGTCTCTAAACTCGACAAACCTTATACGAAAACGATCCTCATCATCTCACGAGTCCGTACATATAAAGAACTCTGAAATCAGAGTCCGTTTGACCCCTCAAATCATCCCTAAAAGGCCTCTTAAACTCAAGCCCTAATTTCACCTTTTTTACTGATTTCCCCTAATTAAACACTGTTAATTTGGTCCTTAATCACATATAATTGATTTATTGGGTCAAAAATACTTACCTGAATGAAGAAAAATTGTCTTCCCTCTTCAAAATCGCTCAAAAAGCTCAAATCTCGTTCAAAAATGGAAGAAAACTCGGTCTGCTCGTTATATATACAATGTCCAGAATTTTCGCGGTACAGTTCACGCGGTACAGTTCACGCGGTACTGTTCATGCGGTATTGTTCATGCGGTACTGTTCATGCTGCTGTGAAAAAAATGCAGTAGCTTTTCTTCTAATTGATCTGTTAACCTTCCGAAATCCACCCGAGGCCCTCGGAATCTCAACCAAATATACCATCACATCCCAAAATACAATACGAACTTAATCGATCCTTGTTGGTTCCAAACGCACACGCAAGTATACGTGGTCGTAGCAAGAAATATAATGTTAAATCGAATGTCGAACCCACAGGGACTTGCGTAAACTACTTGCTGAATCACTCTAATTTTTATCTAATCGAGCCAAAAACAAAATCCAGGAATGTAACTAATTTATACTACGTTTCTTTGAACTAACTAATTATCAAGTGACAAGAATATTGTTGTGTATTCAGTAGAGATAAGTATTCCAGGGTTGTGATCAATTCACTACTCGTATTGCATTCTAATTAACTTTCCCTTTCATATAATTCACTCATGGTTACTAATTAATCGATAAACGCTCTCATAGCCTTCTCCGGAAGCACTACTCGCCTATTCTCAATAGATTAACGCCTATATTCCTATGAAATTAATCTATTAGAACGCACTAAGATTACGATGTTTAATTAAGCACGGTGACTAGGTATATTCCTATCCTAACCACAAATCCGCTCCCCTGAAGGGTTAAGATCGCGCTCTCTTCAATTCTTCTCTAATCTATATACGGCTTTCCCAAGCATAACATAGATAATATATAGAACCTAACTGCTGGCCAGACAATTAAGCAATTAAACGCACAATTGAAGAAAGAACCATATATTGAGTGAACTATAATCAAGGTTAAATTAATGTCGAATGACAATATTTATGGCTAAACCACAACCCCAGAACAATGGGTGTATAGCCACTCAGGCTAAAATCGCACAGCTGCATATGTTTTGAATGAATTGTAAATACTAGAAAAAGATGAAGAAAACTGATAATCCTTTGCTTCCTCAATGATCCTGTGTGTATCTTCTCTCCAAAAATGGCATCC
>ML318333.1:25109-54277 GCA_005239505.1 Nicotiana paniculata
GTTTGGGACAAACCCTAAACGTGTAGGAGACTTCTATTCAAACCGGGAAACACTTAAAACCTTCAAAACTCGGATTGGACCGGACCAAAGACCCAGGCGTTAAGCCCCAAACGCCCAGCTATAGCCTGGGCAGGACTGGCGTTAGGGCTCTAACGCCCAGCTAACGCCTGGTCATGCCAAGCTTAGGGATCTAATGCCCGACTATAGCCCGGGTCACTCCTTTTCGACTCTTGAGCGTATTTTTGATGTTTATGCATCCATTTAGCTCAACTTCCATCTCCAATTCACCTACACATGAAATAGACTCCATTATGCACATATGACGTGTATTTTTATCACAAACGCACATAAAATGCAAGGTACATAATGCTTAAAACCATGAATTCTAGCCACGCATCAAGCCTTCGAAACATCAAAATACCAAAATCACATCGAATTCAGCCTATGAACTTTGAAATTTCTAAATTCCACCAAGGATGCCGAAACTATCCAAAACACCTCTGATTGATCTGAAATTTTGCACACCTAACCAAAATGACATTACAAACCTGTTCCAACTGTCAGAATTCCATTCCGACCCTGATAGCATATTTTCCTCTACCGACCGGAAATCGTCAAAAACTAACTTTCGCCAATTCAAGCCTAATTCTACACCAGACATCACAAAAATATTCCGGACACACTCCTAAGTCCAAATGACCTAACGAAGCTATCCGAGCCATAAAATACACAGTCCGAGGTTGTTTACAAATAAGTCAACTCTCATTTGACTTTTCCAACAATAAGGCTATTTTTAAAGACTAAATGACTAAATTCTTGCTACAGCCATTCCGATTTCGAGCCTACTAACTGTAACACATCATAAACAGTATAAACAACCTATGCCAAGTCAAAAATAGGAATAATAATGAAATTCTGCGGAACGACCGGACGGGTCGTTACAATAGCCCCCACAAATAGTAGCACATATTCAATTTGTTCACATATGGGGACAATTACCCCTCACAAGGTTATAAAGAAGACTTACCTTGCTCCGAAGATTCATAACCGGCCTCCAAGCCCTTCCGACGACTCACATTGACGCACTACGCCCAAAACTAACTAAATAACGGGCAAACCAATTAAAATATACTCTAATACTTATATCAATTCAATTTATATAAATTCCCAACTCCGCTCGGAAAGTCGATAAAATCACCCTCGGGCCCACGTGCCCGGATTCCGAAATTTTTTGAAGATAAATATTACCCATAACTTTACGAACTCAAATGTAAATTTTCTTTGAGTTCCATGCCCAAATTCATGGTCAAAGTCCAAAAATACACATTCTAGGTCTTTCTTCAAAATCCCAAATTTCTACTAATTTCATGACCAAATCAATATACAAATCTTGTATTTAACTTTCAATGAGTAGAAACAACTTACCTTGACATAGATGACGAAAAATCCCCACTTGAAGCTCTCCAAAATCGTCCAAGCCAAATGAAACAATGGAAGAAAATGAGCCAAGTCTGTTTAAAATAGCACACTGCCCAGAAGACCCTTATATGCGATCGTATTCCTCCGACCGCGATTGCATAAGCCAAATCCCAGCGGCCTCCAAAATACATTATGCGATCGCACACTCTTCCCCAATTTCCTTCTTCGCGATCGTACACCTCTCCCTGTGTTCGCATAACCCAATCCAGCAACCCCTAGATTCCTCTTCGCGATCGCACTCCTGCGATCGCATTAGCCAAATCCCAGTCCTCATATTTTCCTTCTTCGTGATCGCGTACCAACGACCGCGATCGCAATGCACACCAGCTGCACCAGAAAACAACAGCAGCAATCCATGGAAAAATGATCTGAAATTATCCCGAAACACACCCGAGGCCCCCGGGACCCCGTCCAATCACACGACTCAGTCCCATAACATCCCTCGAATCAGATCAAACAACGCCGAAACCACGAACCTCACTCCAATTCAAGCCTTATGAACTTTGAAATTTCAAACTTTTACATGCGATGTCGAAACCTATCAAATCACGTCCGATTGACCCAAAATTTTGCACAAAAGCCACATTCAACATTATGGACCTGCTCCAACTTTCGGAATCGCATTCTGATATTTTAGACGTCAATACCACACAAGAAGATATGTTACTTTATGTGGTACCCAATTTTCGAGTGCTGTCTCAATAGAAGAACCTAGTTCTTCTTGGTGTTCCAACTACTACTGTTGTGAAATAGCAAAAGCAGTAAAGTAAAAACACAGATATTTTTACGTGGAAAACACCTGGCTCAAAAGGTGAAAAAAACCACGACCTACTCCTCAGTAGGATTTTCTCAAACTCTTCACTAAAACACTGAGCCAAACGGACTTACAAAATAAACTCTTTTGTAATCCTAGGACTAACTCTAATCCCTTTGTAGTAACTAGCCCCTAGATAATTTCTACAAGCTTCAAGTTAACTCTAACTTGAACAATGCGTACCTATTACAAGTGCTTCTATGAAAGCTGAAAAGATACAATATTAAAACTCCTACTATAACCAACTAGACTCAATGATAAGCATATTGAACTGGTTCTTCTAGCTGGTCTGTAGCCTTTGTGTCGCACAATAATTTTGCTTGCAAAATATCTGGGAATTTTGCTTTCAGCTCTTGATTCACTTCTGCACTTGTGCGTTCTTGATTCAAGAAAGAATACTTCAATTATTTATAAAGTCAGTTGAGTTTTGGTCCGACTTAACCTGGGAGAACAAGTTCTTATCAAACTCAACTTCCTTCCTTCGTTTCTGTCCATGCTGAATTCAACTTCTATTCTCTCATTAATTTGCAACCTTTTCGCATTAAAAGATACTCTCCTTGTTCATTGAAACTTTACAATCAGATTCTTCTCCTAGGCATATAAGGTTTGTGTGCCAACTCGTCAGGTCAAGTATGTGTGTTCTGATGGACCTGGTTCAACTGGTCAGACAAATAAAAACCTTCAAATTTCTATCTTTAGCCAAATGACTTCAAAATGACCTACGGACCTCCGAATTCACTTCCGATTGAGCTCCCAACTCCAGAATCACCATAGGGAGCTATTCCCAGGCTCGGAATCCCAAACGGAAATCAATATCACTGAATGCACTTCAACCCAGACTTATGAAATTCTTCTAAAATGCTGACTTCTACAATATGCGTCGAAACGCTCCCGGGTCATCCAAAACCCGTTCCGAACATACGCCCAAGTACGAAATCAGCATACGAATCTTCTGGAACCTTCAAATCTTGATTCTGAGGTCGTTTACTCAAAAAATATAATCTTAGTCAATTCTTACAACTTAAGGCTTCCGAAATGAGAACTTCTTTCCAATTCGACTGCGAACTTCCCAAAATTCAGTTCCGTCCACGCCTACAAGTCATAATACCTGAAATGAAGCTACTCATGGCCTTAACCCGCCAAACAACGCGCTAGAGATTAAAACGACCGGTCGGGTCGTTACATTCTCTCCCACTTAAACATGCGTTCGTCCTCGAACGTGCTAAGTAAAACACAACTAATATGAACTTTCCTCAAAAAGTAGAAAGTAAAACACAATAAAAAAAATATATAGGGGACAATACTCAACATCACACCGTTTCGGCGCGCAACTCGATCCAAACAACATAACCGTGGCGGTGTGCCACCCGATCCACACATAAAATTTACATAAGGAGATACACACCGAGCTAAGTTGCTCATTATCACAAAATATCGAATATCGATCACAAGCACGCTAAGTGCATAATACCATCCTGGGGAGACTGATAGAGCCATACGCTCCAACACTCAAGCACAACTGAGGTGTGATATATAATCTGAATCTCAAGAGCTATTCTGCTCACATAACACCATCATTACGCTGAATATCAACACATAGGAAATTATCAAGCTGTTTCACAACTCACACGGAAAAATCATAATATTACATGCAATGAACACATCTGACTCACATGGAGCCCATAATCCTATTTAAATCCATTCACAAAAATGAAGTCGATTCTGCTCGCACTCAACTAGGCTGATAGCCTTACCTGGGTCCATATTAACCCACTTCTTCTCATAATACGCAAGAACAACCATCATAGCCGGGACAAACACCCCACAATCCACAACAAAGTGAACTGAACGCCTTCTAGGCATCAATTCTCAAATAAGCAATATTACACTTCTTTATACTTGGTTTAAGATTTCCATCAATTAGGTCTGCACATCCATACCACCGACAACACTAACGATGTTAAACAAATCAAGAACCCATAACTAGGATGCAAAGCCTCTTTCACCAAACATCGATCTCAGGTGACACTGAAGACAACACCAGCTTACTCTGAACATTCAAATCCCTTTTTCTTGCTCATCCGAGATCATGACATCCTTGTTAACACCGAACTGCAATCTTGATCCTTACTTCCAATTCCATACTGCTTACTGCACCTGACATGCCAGTATAAAATAGCGCAATAATTCCATCATAACTCATGAACCACTAATAGGGTGAACACTTCATCATATGGAAACCTTTTACTTACCTCAATTCAAGTGAACCACCACAACACACGAGCGAATTACCACAATCACAATACCTACAAATCCTTAAGTAGTAGTCTATACCACCATAATCCTTCCGGGATCCGCCCACCCATGATAGGCCATAATGGTTGAATGCTCCCAAATAAAATCTATCACGGCGACCGACACGCCTCACACATACCGACACAAACCACATGCATAACTTAATCACACTGAAAGAACTGATCATTGCCGTACATGTGACATTTCAACCATGTCTAACCAATCTATCTTCTTTTAATTATCCTTAATTGCCTCAGAAATAATAGTAACTCCATTCAACACATAACGAACTCAATCCTCACTCATCCCGAGTGGCCTTGATTCATGAGACCATGCTGTCTCAATCCCACAAACCGTCTCATACCCTCCTTGGGCGCATTCACATCTTCGACTGATATACCCATCCTGATAATCTTTCTCCAAATCCAGAGTTTATTTCTCTCATTCCTCCAATACTATACTGCAAGCAGAAAACACCATGGAATATTCCGGGCCTCCTATCATAATCTGTTGCAAGGCCCGATCCTTAGCGATACTGCGGACATGAAACCCTTAAGCACCGCATTCTTAACTTTCAAATTCATTGGGACCACTATTGAGAGTCACCCACTCTGACTTGGCCCCGAATACAATCAAATCCAAGGCTCTCCTAGCACACGAATACCTTCTTAATGAAGCACGAGACTAAGTCACTACCCTTATAACTCGCCTATGCATTAAGCATAAATTCTGAATCTTCCAAAGCCTAACCATGATCCAATAGGGCCAACTTTTGCACACATTTATCAAATCCCATGCGCAATTACCATTTTACTCATTTCCCCTTAGCTGTAATAACTTTCCAATACGCTAATAATCCGCAACCTCATAAGAAGATAATCCTGCAACCCAAATTACAGGCGGCGAGACTCTCCCACTTAGCCTGAAGTTACTCTTTGCACCGCTCTGGACCCCACCAAAATTCTTTCTTCATTGCTGACAAGATCTTACCTAACCATACCGTCAAATTCTTCTAAATTCTCCTGTTAGTATTCCATGAATACTCAAATTCTCTAGCATCATTAACATATTCGTCCTTCTACTGAATATCCACTAGAATTCCTCGCAGAAACTTGCCAACCACATGACCGCTAACCTGCTCACAGGAGATAACCCACCTGTGGAAGCTACATGCTGACATCCTCCCACGTTTCTGCACGGGGAACAATTACTACGACCGAAATATCCCATCCTAGGCCCGTTCCCATTCACTAACTGCACCAGTCCGTTCACTCCTCATGGACATCAACTAAAAGCGCGACAATATCTTCCAATTCACCGCTATATTGCATTTTTCTTCGTACCACGCAACTCATTCTTGTTGCATTCCATCTCCTATCGCAGTAGCCAATATTTCATTTCAAGCTCGTGGACCCAATCACCGTCCACTAAAATTCTCAAATCACTCCAAACTTCTCCTCAAAATGTGCATCTATCTTACCACAGAACTCATATGCTACATTTCTGCTCTCCCACTTTGGTCAAACTCCCGCGCTAAGAAACTGCTCGGCTTCCGCTTCTCACACCTGGCCTTCTAGAAATTTACCCTCCACCTGACACTTCTCACATGTCTTCCTTCATCGAATGTTGCCCAGTTGTTGCCTCAAATCAATATCATTCTCTGTAGCACTTAAACCAGCAAATCACCATAACTTTAAACCTTTCCGAAGATCCTCTTTCTCGATTCGCCTACATTAGAAATACATGTTAAATCCTGAACCACCGCACACCACGATCTCTGACAGCCGCTTGTTCAATACTACTTCATAGTACTCTGACCCAATGCAAGCGAAGAAACCATAGCACCGGCGAACATAACACATTCTATCCGATCAAAGACAACGATACCACATCACAGATGAAAATTCCACCTTACTTGAAACAGCAAGTCTTATTACTTTATCAACCCAAACTTGAACATTTATAGTTCAATTGCCTTTCCTCCGCCCGGAAATCAAATATTGAAATCTCGGAATCACACTTTGGGAAGACCTCCTCTCAAGTCATTCACTGCCCCGACTTGTGGGCAAGCATCCCACCATCACATAAACACCGCACGATAACCAATCATAAGCATCATAACCACCTGAGCATAACCTCAAAGCTCTCTGAAATACAATTACTGAGCTGAAACAACATAATATCCTTACGTAGGGCCACGACAGTAGCCTCAACCAAGCGCGTAGAGAAAACATCACGCACCATATCCGTAGTACCATTACAATTCCTCAAATCCTCGATTCATAGAAATCACTTCGCGACGCGTAAGATTGAGTAGGGAGAATGTAGGCATAAGCCCCCAAAGAAATCAAACCGCACGATGAGGAATCAAGAAGGGAAGTACACTTAACAGCCCTGTAGCCTCTCGAAGATAAGTACAGACGTCTCTGTACCGATCCGCAAGACTCTACTAGACTTGCTCATGACTCGTGAAACCTAAGGGAACCTAGTGCTCTGATACCACATTGTCACGACCCAAAATCCAATAAGGTGGTGATGGCGTTGGACACCAATGTCGGGCAAGCCAACACAAAATATTTAAATTAAATTCCTATTTTAGCGTTTGAAATTTGGTTACCTTTCATTTCATTACATAATAAATGAATAAAAATTTGTTAAGTAACGATAGTTTAACAATCCATTTAATAAAATACAGCCCAAACTCATCCCAGAACCCGGTGTCACAAGTGCATGAGCAAATTTTTAAGAATTATACATGTACTACAATACTTGTCCGGAGTACAAACTGGACAAGGAATTTAAAATAAAATACAATACATCTGAGGGAGACTCTGTCGGCTGCGGGTCGTCTCCGGATGGTGCAGATCGTCTAAGTCTCCAAGTCAGCCACATCACTGCGTCAAACAGGGCCACCATCGATGAATGTGCCTGTGCAATAAAAATGCACAGCAAGTGTAGCATAAGTACGAAAACAACGTGTACTCAGTAAGTATCCCGCCTAACCTCGAAGAGGTAGTGACGAGAGGTCGAATTTGACACTTGCTAGAGGTCAATTTAATAAAAATCAAGGGGACACTAAGAATGGACATCATAGGTAATTAAGAGATAGTGATAAGAGATAACAACTTCTTCCACATTTACAAATTTGAAGTCTTCGTCATTTCAATTGACAACTTATAATTCAAGGTCAGTAAACAGTTAAAATTCACTAAAAATACTCAGGAAATATCATGCGCAAATATGCCGAGGGTCAAACCGCTCGAACCAATGATAAATGTAAATGGTGCACTACAGAAGGGTCGAACGACTCAAACCATAGATGCATCTATTACCCTGCTCGCGAATCGATCATGCGACTCGATCATAAATAAATAATAGAGTTATCCTGTTTGGGAATCATACATGCGACACAGGTACTCAGAGATACACATATTCACACAACAAATTCACATTTTTATCAGGAAAAAAAAACAGTTACCCAAGGAAGTGATAAAATTCTCTTTTAGTAGACACGAAGATAACATTCAAATCTTTTCTGGAAATTTGTTTTCCAAGTTCGATAAGATTTTGAATATTATAAATTTATCAGTAAGGTTACCCGTATGGAAAAATAAAGCATGCTTTACCAGGAAAATAATTATCCAAGGAAAATCAATTCTCTTTCTAGATGATTAAGAAAATAAACTTTAACCTTATTAGGTATTCAGTTACTAATTCGATAATATGAACAGTCTAATTTCATTAGCAAAATTACAAGTACAACACGTAAAGCATGCTAGTGGGTCCTAGACTACCCAGACACAAGCATAATAGTAGCGACGCACGCACTCCCCTCACCTCGTGCGTACGTAGCCCCCACAAATAGCAACACCTATTCAATTAGTTCACCTATGGGGACAATTCCCCCTCACAAGTTTAGAAAGGAGACTTACCTCGCTCCGAAGATTCATAACCGGCCTCCAAGCCCTCCGACGACTCACATTGATGCACCACGCCCAAAACTAACCAAATAACGAGCAAACCGATGAAAATATGCTCTAGTACTTATATCAATTCAATTTATATAAATTCCTAACTCCGCTCGGAAAGTCGATAAAATCAGCCCCGGGCCTACGTGCCCGAATTTCGAAATTTTTTGAAGATAAAGATTACCATAACTTTACGAACTCAAATGTATAATTTTCTCTAAGTTCCATGCCCAAATTCATGGTTAAAGTCCAAAAATACACATTCTAGGTCTTTCTTCAAAATCCCAAGTTTCTACTAATTTCCATGACCAAATCAATATACAAATCTTGTATTTAACTTGCAATGAGTAGAAACAACTTACCTTGACATAGATGACCAAAAATCCTTAGTTGAAACTCTCCAAAATCATCCAAGACAAATGAAAAAATGGAAGAAAATGAGCCAAGTCTGTTTAAAATAGCACACTGCCCAGAAGACACTTATATGCGATCGCATTCCTCCGACCGCGATTGCATAAGCCAAATCCCAGCGGCCTCCAAAATACATTATGCGATCGCACACTCTTCCCCAATTTCCTTCTTCGCAATCGCACACCTCTCCCTGCGTTCGCATAACCCAATCCAGCAGCCCCTAGATTCCTCTTCGCGATCGAACTCGTGCGGTCGCATAAGCCAAATCCCAGTCCTCATATTTTCCTTCTTTGTGATCGCGTACCAGCAACCGCGATCACAATGCACACCAGCTGCACCATAAAACAACAGCAGCAATCCATGGAAAAATGATCCGAAATTATCTCGAAACACACCCGAGGCCCCCGGGACCCCGTCCAATCACACGACTCAGTCCCAGAACATCCCTCAAATCAGATCAAACAACGCCGAAACCACGAACCTCACTCCAATTCAAGCTTTATGAACTTTGAAATTTCAAACTTCTACATTCGATGCCGAAAACTATCAAATCACGTCCAATTGACCCCAAATTTTTCACACAAGTCACATTCAGCGTTATGGACCTGCTCCAACTTTCGGAATCACATTCCGACCTAGGTATCAAAATTTCCACTTCCGGTCGGATTTCTCTAAAACCTTCAAATTTCTATCTTTAGCCAAATGACATCAAAATGACCTACAGACCTACGAATTCACTTTCGATCGCGCTCCCAACTCTAGAATCACCATACGGAGTTATTCCCAGACTCGGAATCCCAAACGGATATCAATATCACTGAAATACACTTCAACCAAGACTTATGAAATTCTTCTAAAATGTTGCTTTCTACAATATGCGCCGAAACGCTCCCCGATCATCCAAAACTCGTTCTGAACATACGCCTAAGTCCGAAATCATCGTACGAACCTGCTGGAACCTTCAAATCCTGATTCTGAGGTCGTTTACTCAAAAATCCAATCATAGTCAATTCTTCCAACTTAAGGCTTCCGAAATGAGAACTTTCTTTCCAATTCGACTCCGAACTTCCCGAAATCCAGTTCCGACCATGACTACAAATCACAATAGCTGAAATGAAGCTGCTCATGGCCTTAACCCACCAAACAACGCGCTAGATCTCAAAATGACCGGTTGGGTTGTTACAGAACCAATATAAAATGTTCGTCGACGACATCTATGATAGCACTAAAATATAGATGAGGATATTAAGTTTGTCGAATACAAATACAAAAACATTGACCAAACAAAAGAGACACAATTCAAGTAGAATTGGTTTCATATGAAAGACAAGTAGTTTTGGACATGCAGTTCAAACACTCAAAAGTATAACGTCGATGTTGTGTGTGCAATTAGTTTCATGTGTATTATATGTCTGGCATGACATGAAAACCTGATATGTATCTAAAGTCTATTTATACGGCTTATTTGACTATACTTATACGACAATCCATTAATGATTTTAAATGCTTATAGCATATACAATTCGTGGAGAATTTCATTCACCCGAACTACCACATCCTAAGTGTAATTTGTGCACATATATATTGTAACGATCCGACTGGTCGTTTTGCGTTATTGGACCCCGTTCCCCTAAATGAAACTTTCCATAGTGGCATTTTATGGTTTATGACTTGCGGGGACTGGTGGTCCGGGATTCGGAGGTGTTTAGAGTGCAATAGGAACAATTGGTTCCTTAAGGTTGGCCTTTAAGGCCAAGTTTGACTTCAGTCAATATTTTGGGTAAACAACCTCGGAATCGAGTTTTGTCGGTTCTGATAGCTTCGTGTGATGATTTCGGACCTGGGCGTATGTTCGGATTGGGTTTCTAATGACTCGGGAGCGTTTCGGCGCCAAATATAGAAATAAGAATTTCCTTAAGTTTAAAATTTGGTTTGGAACGTGATTTTATGTTATCGAGGTCCGAACGGAATTCCGAGACCGGGAATCGTTTTGTTATGTCATTTATGACTTGCCTGCAAAATTTGGTGTTATTCTGAGTAGTATGGGTCGGTCCGACGCAATGTTATAGAAATCCAGAACTTGAAGTTATTAAGTTATGATTCTAGGGGGTTTTGAGGTTTGATTCTGATTTGTAGCGTTGTTTTGGGTGTTCCGAAGGCTCGAGCAAGTCCGTGGGGTGATTTGGGAGTTATTGGTACGTTCGGTTTGAAGTTTCGGGGGCTCGGCAGAGTTTCGGGTAGGTCCCGGGATCTCTTTAGGCTAAAATATAGTTGTTTGCAGGTCTGAAGGGTCAAATTTCTGTACCCACCACCACGGGCCGCGGTCCCTTTCGTGCAGGCCACGGTGGGGGGCTTCGCGGCCGCGGTCGTGCCTTCGCGGTCCGCGGTAGAGGAGCTGGATCATTAGTCCGACTTCGGAGGCCCATATCTTTTGATCTAGAAAGAAGTTGGAGATTATTCAAAAACGAAAGTTGTAGCCCTTCGTTTCTAGTTTCCATAAAACTAAATAAATCGTAATTTAGACATATGTAGCTAAAGTTATAACAAAAATACTAAAGCAGGCCACTGCAGTCATTTTTCTTGGTTTTCTTCAGCTTTTCTTGGCTTTTGCCAGCGCGACCGCGGTCCTTTTTCCACGGACCGCGGTGGGGGACCTGAGGGGAGTATAAATAAGTGGTATTTTCAGTTATTTTACATTTTTCAAGACCCCAAAAACATAAGAGGCAATTTTCCAAACACTTTTTCTTCTCCAAAATGTTGTTAAGTCATTTATAACTCATTTTCTTTACTCCTTAATATTGTTTTTACAAGATTTCATCCTAGAATCTAGGGCTTTCATGGTGGAATTGGGAATTTTGGGTAAAACCTAAGAATATTGAAATTTGGGGATTTAGACCTCGAATTGAGGCCGAATTCCAAAATATTTATATATCCGGGCTCGGGGGCGAATGGGTAATCGGGTTTTGGTCCGAATCTCGGGTTTGGACCGAGCGGGCGCGGGTTCAATTTTTGACTTTTGGGAAAGACTTTAGAAAAACTCACTTCCATGCATTAGAATTGATTCATTTGGCATTTATTAACATTATTAAGTAAGTTGTAGCTAGTTCGAGTCTCTGGGAGACGAGTTTGGAGTTTCGGGTGCATTCTTGACCCAGAAAGTAGGTTCGACATGAGGTGAGTCTTCTTTCTAACCTTGTAAGGGGGAATTGTCCCCCTTGGTGATTTAAATGCTATATGTGATAATTTGTGGGAGCTGCGTACGTACAAAGTGACGAGAGTCCGTACGTAGCGACTATTACTATTGTGTCCGGGTAGTTAGGCCCACATCATGCCTTGTGTTTTACTTGATATGAACTATATGCGTGCTGAATTTACATTTCATATTGCTTACACCCCCGAAGTTATGAAATTTGGGAAAACTTGTAAGAAATTTATCATGGAAGGTATTCTCTTTATTTTAAAAGGAATAATGTATGTGCATGTGATATCCTTTCAATTTTTATTCCGCGAGCGGAATGTGATTTTCCCCCACTCTTATGAGAGACGCACTTTTGGGACGAGCCGATCGATCCTTCGGCAGTGCGCAGAGAGATTGAGAGATGTACTTTTGGAATGGGCCGATCGATCTTTCGTCAGTGCATAGAGAGATTGAGAGACGCACTTTTGGGATGGGCCGGTCGATCCTTCGGCAGTGTGTAGAGAGGTTGAGAGATGCACTTTTGGGACGGGCCGATCGATCCTTCGACAGTGCATAGAGAGGTTGAGAGGTGCAATTTTAGGACGGGCTGATCGATCCTTCGGCAGTGCACGAGCGTGACTACCCTATGACTCAAGCCCGTGTCCTTACCCTGCATGCGTATGATTATTTGTTATTAAATTTCATGCAATTGATGTGACAGATATATGGGAAAAATTGAAGTAGAAATTGTTTTATTCATCCTCAGTGTTCTTCCTGGATTTCAGTAGTTTACATATATACTTGTTGCTTCACTGCCTTATGCCTACTGTTTTTAATTACATTCTGTTAAATTATACTGTTGGACCTTAGTGAGTGTCATGTAGACTTCTCATCACTAACTCTTCGAGGTTAGGCGGGATACTCACTGGGTACATATATATTTATGTACTCATGCTGCACTTCTGTACTTAACTGTACAGGTTCTGGGACTGCTGTTTCTAGTTATCCGACCGGAGCTTGACATATTTCGGACCTGACTCCACGGTAAGCTGCCTCCCTTGGCGATTCCTAGCTATGCTATGGAGTTATCTTTTGTTTATTTTTGTCTATATTCTTTAGACATCAGTACCTCTTGTAGCATCTTTTGTATATTCTACTAGTCGCCTATTGACTTGTGACACTAGTTCCTAGCACGCACTTAGTAGATTTTATCTTGGGACTGTATATATATATGTAGTGGATCACGATCATTTGTGTTGTATGTACTTAAATTGATAGATGCTTCCGCTTCTATTTTAAATAAGTTAAGTGTAAAACTTTGGGAAATACGTGGGGTTGGTATGTTAATAAGGAAAAATCTCACTAATAAGCAACCGTTGGCTTGCCTGACCTTGTTGTTGGGCGCCACCACGACCCACGTGGGATTTTGGGTCGTGACAACATGGTATCATATCCCTAGGTTCACGTAAGTCTCACGAGTCATGGGCGAACTCAATAGAGTCTTGCGGATCGGTACGGAGACGTCTGTACTTATCTTCAGGAGGCTACAGGGTGTTAGGAAAACTCTATTTGTTCTTATTCTATCGTGCAACCTATGATTTATCAAACTCATTCTTCTATTCTCTCACGATGGTGAGGACGCGTGCATCTGATATTCCGGACCCGGGAATGGCCGCTACCTTCACCGTCCGAGGCCGGGGGAGGGCACCGGCCCGTGGTAGGGGACGAGGGCTTCCCAGAGCTATACCGATCCCACCATCAGAGGACCCTATATTAGAGGAGAAGGATGAGGTGCCTCCAGCAGCTCCGGCACCCGTAGATTTTATGATGGCGCGACTTCCAGGCAGTCATGGGCCGTATGATGAGATTCATGCACACCATGTCCCAGGCTGGTTTATTTTCAGCAGATCCTGCCACTTCACAGGCGGGAGGGGAGCCCAGACCCCTACTACCCAGGCCGCAGGACCGACAACAGCATTACATCCCACCCCGGGTACACTGCCCGTGGATGGTACCCAGCTTGTAGCGGCAGCACCGAAGCCCATACCAGCTGTGGGTGGAGACCAGCATAAGATGTTAGACAAATGGACCCACTTGCGCCCTCCAGTCTTCGGGGGTGAGCGAGGTGAGGATTCCCAGGACTTCATTGATAGGTGCAGGGATAGACTGCACAACATGGGGATCCTAGAGTCCCATGGAGTGGACTTCACTGCATTCCAGTTAGAGGGCAGAGCTCGTAGGTGGTGGCAGTCTTATATTCTCAGCAGGCCAGCCGATTCTCCTACTATCACTTGGGAGCAGTTCACACAGATGTTCTTGGATAGATATATTCCACCCTCTGAGAGGGAAGAGCTGAAGGGTCAGTTTGAGCGGTTAGAGCAGGGGCAGATGTCTGTGACAGATTATGAGGCCAGATTTTCAGAGTTGTCACGCCATGCTCTTATGATATTGCCTACAGATGCTGAGAGAGTTCGGAGGTTTGTAGCAGGGTTGCATCTAGGTATTAGATCCACCATGGCTCGAGAGGTGGAGATGGGTACCCCTTATCAGCTCGTAGTGGAGATTTCTTATAGGATCGAGGTTACCGGTTGAGGAGCAGGATCAGCAGGACAAGAGGGCCAGGTTCTAAGGGGATTTCATAGGCGCCCCAGCTAGGGGCATGGGTCAGCATAGTAGTGGTCAGCCCAGCAGGCCTTTATATGCAGCACCTCCACCACCTCCTCGAGGTGTTCAAGCGAGGCCTCATTTCAGCGCCATGCCAGAGCGTTCCTACTGTCCTCAAGCTATGCAGAGTTCACACAGTGGTTATTCCAGTCATCCGAGATCCTCCGATCCTTATTTCAGTGCTATGCCTGAGGGGTCTCACCGCCCTCCAACCCTTCAGGGATCTTCCTCGAGGCAGCAGATTGTGCCATCTGGGCATTGTTATGAGTGTGGAGAGCTAGGTCATATGAGGAGGCAGTGTCCCCAGTATCGGAGCAAGGCCATGCAGCAGAACTATCAGCCGATGGGTCCGACACAAGCAGTCCGGCCACCTAGAGATGGAGGACAGGCCGGCAGGGGTCGTCCTAGAGGTGGAGGCTAGTCAGGTGGAGGTCAGGAAGCTCTTGTACACTCCGGTGGGGCTTAGTATTCAGGTTCTCCAGCCAGGTTTTATGCTATTCCGGCCAGATCAGATGCAGTGGCCTCAGACGCCGTGATCACAGGTATTATCTCAGTATGTGGTAGAGAGGCTTCAGTATTGTTTGATCCAGGATCCACTTATTCATCTGTTTCAACCTTATTTTCTCATTTTCTGGATGTCTCTCGAGAGTCTTTGGGATCTCCTATATATGTGTCCGCTCATGTGGGCAACTCTGTGGTGCTATACCGAGTGTATCAGTCTTGTGTGATCACCTTCTTTGGGTTCGAGACCAGAGCTGACCTTTTATTGCTTGACATGGTTGATTTTGAGGTTATTCTAGGCATGGATTGGCTATCTTCTTATCATGACGCGCTTGATTGCCATTCCAAGACAGTTACTTTAGCCATGCCTGAGTCGCCGAGGTTGGAGTGGAGAGTTTCTTCAGTCAGTGCATCCAGTCGGGTCATTTCTTTCATGAAGGCTCGCTATATGGTCGAGAAGGGTTGTTTGGCTTACCTTACTTATGTGCGGGACACCACCGTCGAGTCTCCGACTATTGATTCATTTCCTGTGGCGCGAGAGTTTCCAAATGTATTTCCTTCAGATCTTCCAGGTATGCCTCCAGATCGAGACATTGATTTCTGTATTGATTTGGCTCCAGATACTCAGCCTATTTACGTTCCCCCGTACCGTATGGATCCTAAGGATCTAAAGGAGAAACTTGAGGAGTTATTAGCTAAGGGTTTCATCAGTCCGAGTGTGTCGCCATGGGGTGCTCCAGTGCTATTCCCAAGACTACTTTTCGTACAAGATATGGCCATTATGAGTTCCTAGTGATGTCCTTTGGCTTGACTAATTCCCCAGCAGCATTCATGGACTTGATGAATAGGGTGTTCAGGACGTACATCGTTTCCTTCGTCATGTCTTCATTGATGACATTTTGATTTACTCCCGTAGCCTGGGGGAGCACGAGCAGCATTTGAGAGTTGTGCTCCAGACCTTGCGAGAACAGAAGTTATATGCTAAGTTCTCCAAGTGTGAGTTTTGGTTGGATTCTGTGGAATTTTTGGGGCACGTGGTATCCGGAGAGAGTATCAAGGTTGATCCTCAGAAGATCGAGGTAGTTAAAAGTTGGTCGCATCCTACTTCAGCTATAGAGATCAGAAGCTTTTTGGTCCTAGCAGGTTATTATCGCCGATTTGTGGATTGTTTCTCTTCTATTGCAGCTCCATTGACTAGATCAACTCAGAATAATTCCCCGTTTCGATGGTCTGACGAGTGTGAGGCGAGCTTTCAGAAGCTCAAGACATCATTGACCTCACCGTCAGTTCTAGTATTGCCTTCTGGTTCTGGGATGTACACGGTATATTGCGACGCTTCCCGCGTTGTCTTGGGGTGTGTATTGATGCAGTAGGCGAGAGTTATTGTTTATGCTTCACGCTAGCTGAAGTTTCATGAGAAGAATTACCCCGTGCACGACTTGGAGTTGGCGGCAGTTGTTCATGCTCTTAAGATTTGGAGGCACTATTTGTATGGAGTATCCTGTGAGGTTCATACAGACCACCGTAGCTTGCAGCACTTGTTCAAGAAGAAGTATCTTAACTTGAGGCAACGCAGATGGCTTGAGTTGTTGAAGGATTATGATATCACCATTCTTTATCACCCGGGAAAGGCTAATGTGGTGGCAGATGCTTTGAGCAGGAAGCTGGGAGTATGGGTAGTTTGTCTTATATTGCAGCGGAGGAGAGACCTCTAGCCTTGGACATTCAGTCCTTGGCCAATTGCCTGGTGAGATTATATCTTTCGGAGCCTCATCGAGTTTTGGCACATGTGGTTGCTCAGTCTTCATTATTGGGAGAGATTAAGGCCCGACAGTTCTATGATCCGTGCTTAGAAGAGCTTCGGGAGACAGTGGTTCAGGGTAGGGCCAAGGAGGTCGCTATTGGCGAGGATGGTGTTCTAAGACTTCAGGGCCGCTTATGTGTACCTAATGTTGATGGCCTGAGGGAGAGGATTCTAGAGGAGGCACAAAGTTCTCAGTATTCTCTTCACCCTGGTACTACAAAGATGTATCGTGATTTGAAGCAGCATTTCTGGTGGAGGCGAATGAAGAAGGACATTGTGTAGTATGTGATTAGGTGCCTTAATTTCCAGCAGGTTAAGTATGAGACACAGAGGCCAGGAGGCCTACTTCAACAGATGCCTATTCCTGAGTGGAAATGGGAGCGCATTGCTATGGACTTCGTGGTTGGGTTGCCTCGGACTTAGCGAAAGGTTGACGCGGTTTGGGTAATTGTGGATAGATTGACCAAATCGGCGCATTTCATTCCACTGGCTACTACTTATACATATGAAAGGTTGGCCCAGATCTACATTCGGGAGATATTCTGGTTGCATGGTATGCCGATGTCGATTATATCATATCGAGGTCCTCAGTTCACCTCGCACTTCCGGAGAGCATTGCATAGTGAGATGGGCACCCAGATAGACCTCAGCACAGCATTTCACCCTCAGACTGATGGTCAGTCAGAGCGTACAATTTAGATATTGGAGGACATGCTCAGGGCATGTGTGATTGACTTCGGAGGTCAGTGGGACCAGTTCTTGCCTTTGGCCGAGTTTGCTTACAATAATAGTTATCAGTCCAGCATCGAGATGGCACCATTTGAGGCTTTGTATGGTCGGCATGTCGTTCTCCTATCGGGTGGTTTGAGCCTGGCGAGGCTAAGTTATATGGCACTGACCTGGTGAGGGATGCCTTGGAGAAAGTGAAGTTGATTCAGGAGAGGCTCCGTATAGCACAGTCCAGACATAAGAGTTACGCGGATCAGAGGGCGCGTGATGTATCATTTATGGAGGGAGATAGGGTCCTGTTGAAAGTATCGCCTATGAAGGGTATTATGAGGTTTAGGAAGAAGGGAAAGCTGAGCCTCAGGTTTATAGGTCCATTCGAGGTGTTGAGGCGAGTTGGGGAAGTTGCTTATGAGGTGGCCTTGCCTCCCAGTTTATCAGGAGTTCACCCAGTTTTTCATGTATCCATGCTCCGGAGGTACCACGCCGACTTCTCTCACGTGGTTGATTTCAGCACTATTCAGTTGGATGAGAGGTTGGGCTACGAGGAGGAGCCAGTTGCTACCATTGATAGACAGGGCCGCCAGTTGAGGTCCAAGAGGGTTTGTGCCGTAAAGGTCCAGTGGAAGATCCAACCAGTTGAGGAGGCGACCTGGGAGTCCGAGGAGGGAATGCAGAGCAGATATCCACACCTATTCATCACTTCAGGTATGATTCTAGACCCGTTCGAGGACGAACGTTTGTTTAAGAGGTGGAGAATGTAACGACCCGACTGGTCGTTTGCGTTATCGGACCCCGTACCCCTAAATGAAACTTCCCGTAGCGGCATTTTGTGATTTATGACTTGCGGGGACTGGTAGTCCGGGCTTCGGAGGTGTTTAGAGTGCAATAGGAACAATTGGTTCCTTAAGGTTGACCTTTAATGCCAAGTTTGACTTCAGTCAACATTTTGGGTAAACGACCTCGGAATCGAGTTTCGTCGGCTCCCGTAGCTTCGTGTGATGATTACCTATGCGTATGTTCGTATTAGGTTTCTGATGACGTGAGCGTTTCGGTGCCCAGTATAGAAATAAGAATTTCCTTAAGTTTAAAATTTGGTTTGCAACGTGATTTTATGTTATCGAGGTCCAAACAGAACTTCGAGACCGGGAATAGTTTCGTTATGTCATTTATGACTTGCCTGCAAAATTTGGTGTCATTCCGAGTAGTATGGGTCGGTCCGGCGCAACGTTATAGAAATCAAGAACTTGAAGTTCTTAAGTTATGATTCTAGGGGGTTTTGAGGTGTGATTCTGAGTCTTAGCGTTGTTTTTGGTGTTCCGAAGGCTCGAGCAAGTCCGTGGGATGATTGGGGACTTATTGGTACATTCGGTTTGAAGTTTCGGGGGCTCGGGTGAGTTCAGGGTAGGTCCCGGGATGTCTTTAGGCTAAAATATAGTTGTTGCAGGTCTGAGGGGTCAAATTTCAGTACCCACCACCGCGGGCCGCGGTCCTTTTTGTGCTGGCCGCGGTGGGGGGCTTCGCGGCCGCGGTCGTGCCTTCGCGGTCCGCGGTGGAGGAGCTGGGTCATTGGTCCGACTTCGGAGGCCCATATCTCTTGATATAGAAGGAAGTTGGAGATTATTCAAAAACGAAAGTTGTAGCCCTTCATATCTAGTTTCCATAAAACTAAATAAATCATAATTTAGACATATGTAGATAAAGTTATGACAAAAATACTAAAGCAGGTCACTGCAGGCATTTTTCTTGATTTTCTTCAGCTTTTCTTGGCTTTTGCCAGCGCGACCGCGGTCCTTTTTCCGCGGACCGCGGTGGGGGACCTGAGGGGAGTATAAATAAGTGGGATTTTCAGTTATTTTACATTTTTCAAGACCCCAAAAACATAAGAGGCAATTTTCCAAACACTTTTTCGTCTCCAAAATGTTGTTAAGTGATTTATAACTCATTTTCTTCACTCCTTCAATTTTTTTTACAAGATTTCATCCTAGAATCTAGGGCTTTCATGGTGGAATTGGGAATTTTGGGCAAAACCTAAGAATATTGAAATTTGGGGATTTAGACCCCGAATTGAGGTCGGATTCCAAAACATTTATATATCCGGGCTCGGGGGCGAATGGGTAATCGGGTTTTGGTCCGAATCTCGGGTTTGGACCGAGCGGGCGCGGGTTCAATTTTTGACTTTTGGGGAAAGACTTTAGAAAAACTCACTTCCATGCATTAGAATTGATTCATTTAGCATTTATTAACATAATTAAGTAACTTGTAGCTAGTTCGAGTCTCTGGGAGACGAGTTTGGAGTTTCGGGTGAATTCTTGACCCGGAAAGTAGGTTCGACACGAGGTAAGTCTCCTTTCTAACCTTGTAAGAGGGAATTGTCCTCCTTGGTGATTTAAATGCTATATGTGGTAATTTGATGGGGCTACGTACGTACAAAGTGACGAGAGTCCGTACGTAGCGAATATTACTATTGTGTCCGGGTAGTTAGGCCCACATCATGCCTTGTGTTTTACTTGATATGAACTATATGCGTGATGAATTTACATTTCATATTGCTTACACCCTCGAAGTTATGAAATTTGAGAAAACTTGTAAGAAATTGATCATGAAAGGTATTCTCTATTGTTAAAAAGGAATAATGTATGTGCATATGACCGCCTCGCAATTTGTATTCCGCGAGCGGAGTGTGATTTTCCCCTACTCTTATGAGTGACACACTTTTGGGACGGTTTGATCGATCCTTCGGCAGTGCGCAGAGAGATTGAGAGGTTCACTTTTGGGACGAGTCGATCGATCCTTCGGCAGTGCATAGAGAGATTGAGAGACGCACTTTTGGGACGGGCCGGTCGATCCTTCGGCAGTGCGTAGAGAGGTTGAGAGATGCACTTTTGGGACGGGCCGATCGATCCTTCGGCAGTGCATAGAGAGGTTGAGAGGTGCACTTTTGTGACGGGCCGATCGATCCTTCGGCAGTGCACGAGCGTGACTACCCTATGACTCCGGACGGTTGTCCTTACACTGCATGCGTATGATTATTTGTTATTAAATTTAATGCAATTGATCTGACATATATATGGGAAAAAATGAAGTAGAAATTGTTTTATTCATCCTCAGTGTTCTTCCTAGATTTCAGTAGCTTACATATATACGTGTTGCTTCACTGCCTTACATGCCTACTGTTTTTAATTACATTCTGTTAAATTATATTGTTGGACCTTAGTGAGTATCATGTCGACTTCTCGTCACTACCTCTTCGATGTTAGGAGGGATACTCACTGGGTACATATATATATTTATGTACTCATGCTGCACTTCTGTACTTAACTGTACAAGTTCTGGGGCTGGTGTTTCTAGTTATCCGACCGAAGCTTGACATATTTCGGACCTGACTCCACGGTGAGCTGCCTCCCTTGGAAATTCCCAGCTATATTATGGAGTTATATTTTGTTATTTCTGTCTATATCCTTTAGACAGCAGTACCTCTTGTAGCATCTTTTGTATATTCTACTAGTCGCCTATTGACTTGTGACACTAGTTCCTGGCACGCACTTAGTAGATTCTATCTTGGGACTGTATATATATATATATATATGTATTGGATCACGATCATTTTGGCTGTATGTACTTAAATTGATAAATGCTTCCGCTTCTATTTTAAATAAGTTAAGTGTAAAACTTTGGGAAATACGTGGGGTTGGTATGTTAATTAGGAAAAATCTCGCTAATAAGAAATCGTTGGCTTGCCTGACCCCGGTGTTGGGAGCCATCACGACCCGCGTGGGATTTTGGGTCGTGACATATATCTTGCTATTACTATATGCATGATAATATGATGGCAAGAGTTTTTCCCCCTATGTGATGATATTGAAATGATGATTCCAACAAGATTATATGAAGTCAATACATCTCTATCAGGAATGATGATTTCAAAGTGCAATATATTCATCCGAGTTAATATGTATGATTTGTTTATCAAATCTCTACCAACAATATTTTGAAGATGGTGCACAAGATTAGAATGTGGAGGCTCAAAGATGTGAATTAATTATCTCATCCGAAGAAGTTAATACGCGTTGTAATTTTTTTTCCTTACAAGGTTGTAAATACTCAACCGGTCGTTTGAGCATTTGCATTCCGTTCAGCTGTTTGAATCCTTATAGCTTCATATGATGTATTATGACTTGTATGATTTGTCGTTTTTGGTTTTCAGGTGATCCGAAATTGATTTGGAAGAATAATTCTCAACTAGAAAGCTTTAAGTTGGAAGAGGTGATCAAGTTTGATTTTTATGTATTTGACCTCAGATTGGAGTTTTGATGGTTATGTTAGGCCTGGATGGTGGTTTTGAACTTGGACGTATGCCCGGATTTGCATTTGGATATTTCTTGAAGGTTCTAGCGTTAATTGGCGAAATTTGGCAATTTGGAGTTTTGAAATGTTCATAAGTTTGACCGGAAGTTGACTTTGGTGATGCTAGGTTTGGATTTTTGTTCCGGGATTTGGAGTAGATTTGTTATGTCATTTAAAACTTGTGTGCAAAATTTTAGTTCATTCCGAGTTGATTTGATATGGTTCGGCACGAGTTTTGAAAGTTAAAAGTTCATTAAGTTTGGTTTGAGGTGCGGTTCGTGATTTTGATGTTGATTGATGTGATTTGAAGCTTTGAATAAGTTTGTATCGTGTTGACTTGTTGGTATGATTGAATGATGTCCCGAGGGGCTCAGGGTGTATTTTGGATCATTAGTTGAGAAACTAGTTAAGGATTTAAAGTTTGACCATGGTCAATATCGAGTCAATATGACCTCTTTTCGATGTTTTGAATGCGCCCGCAGGTTCGTAACATGTTTTGTGATTGAAATACATATATGGTTTGTGTACGGGAGGTTCCGAATGTGTTTTGGGTGCCAAAACAAAAATTCTTTTGTTGCTGATTTTCTAGTGTAAAATAATTAAAAATGTCATTTTTGTCTCTTAAATTTCATATTTCCTTTAAAACTTCAAAACATCATAACTCCTCATTTTAAGGCCGAATTTGGTGATCCAAAGGGATATCTTGGGGGTAATCTCGCAAGGATTATGTTGGGATTATCAAATGTGAGTTTTGGGGCCATCTTGAATACAATTTGAGCTATAATAACTGCTGCAATGTTTTTACTTGTTCCGAAATTTAGTCACTTTTTCTCACTTGGTTTTGGAGCTTGGATTTGGGAGATTTTGGAGAGGATTTTCACCACATGGATCGTGGTAAGTTTTTTTTACTCGATTTTGATTATATTCTGTGATTCCATCTATGTTTTTGGCATCTGATATATAATTTCAAAAGAGAAATTAAGGGGTTTTGTCTAAACTTTTCTAAAGTGAATTTTTAAGTTTTGAGGATCGATTCAAAGTCGGAATTAAGTGAAATTAGTATGGTTGGACTTTTAATTGAATGGGTTTTCAAATTTTATAAGTTTTGTCGGGTTCTGAGGTGCGGGCTGAGGTTTGACTTTTTGGGACTTTGAGTAAATGTGTAAAGATTTTCGACCTTTATCAATTAGGTTTGATTTCTATGGCATTATTTGTTGATTTTGAGTTTCTTTTGGCTCGTTTCGAGCCGTTTGGTGGATGATTTGCGGGGGATGGTGCTTCTAGTGTATCTATTGGGATCGTTTGAGGTAAGTGTCTTGCCTAACTTTGTTAAGGAAATTTTTCGTACTAATTACTATTATTTGCTACATGCAGGGGTGATACATATATGAGGTGGCGAGCGTATATGTATGTGTCAGGGTTAATCATGCTCGGGGGTAAATTATACTATAAATTGCGCCTAGAATTATGTGACCTTCTTGCTTCATGTCTTACTTGACTACTAGATTAATAAGAGTATGGAATTAAATGTTAGGAACCAAGATTTAGTTTATTATAACTTGATTAAAATTTGACGGCATTTTGAGAAATATTGATGTGTCTAATTCGGTCATCATTATGCTTAATCACTAATACATTGCTATGACCGTTATTCTTGATATAATAGAGTCTATACTTGAGTTGTAGATCATTTTTTTTAATTTTTTGAAATACTTGGACAATAAGGTTCTTGAGGGTTTATTGAACTATTATTGGCTTTAAAGTTGTGATTGAGGTTCATTTTGAATATTCGTTTAACCATTCTCCTTGATGTTATTTATGCTTCCTACCTTGCTTGTCATTGATAACAAATTCTTGGTGAGGAAGAGTGTGAAGCACGAAGGGTTATGCCGCACCATTGCATATATATTATCATGTGAGGGATAGTGTAAATCATGAAGAGTGATGCCATTCCATATCATATATTTTATCATGTGAAGAAAAATGTAACGCACGAAATATGATGCAGTGCCATTTCATTTGAGAGTAAAAGCACGAAGGGTGATGTCGTGTCATTTCATTTGAGAGTAAAAGCACGAAGGATGATGACGTGTCATTTCATTTATATTATCCTAATCTTATTTACATTATCATGTTAGGATGAGATAAAAGCACTGAGGGTGATGTCATGCCATTTCATTTATATTAAAATATTTTTATGTATCTTGAGTTCATGTCACGAAGGTTGTTTCCGTGCAGGCGAGGACGAGGGACATGCCTTATGTTGTGATATATTTTCCTTGTGTGTACTTTCATTCCCTTACCTGGAGTTATTACTGTTGCACCCATGTTATCTACGTGACTTGTCATTATTGTTCTATCTTTGTCCTCTATCTCGGTTGTTGCTGTGTTGTCCATGCCTTCTATCTGTTTAACTGCAAATATCATGCCTCCCTTTTTGCTGTTATATCCACATCCATGTCGTTTTGTTACACTTTAGTATAAGCCTTCTACCATTTTAGTCATTCATGCATCTAATTTTTTAGCTTATAACGATCACACTTTCCCTTCTTATTTGTTATATCTACATTTATGCCTTCTACCATGCTATTTAGGTGAAATTATGTTCTTTTTTCCTAATTGATATCATCATTCTTATACCTCCTACCTAGTCTATTGTTGTTGTCGATCTGCACTGCCTTGTTCATCATTGCTACCTGTATATTTCCTAACTTGTCATTACTGTTACCAGCATTTCTTTCACCTGGTTAGTATTGTTATACATATAATTGGTGAGGATAAGATAAATGCACGAAGGGTCTTGTCGGTCTATTTGATTTGCTCGTTATTGCTCTAAGGAGAGTATTGGTCATGATATTGAGGAATATGGTTCTTCAAGAAATCATCTACTGCTTCGCATATTTGTTTCTTATACTCTACTCTGTTATATTCTAGTATTGTTCTATTGCTAGTCTTCTACACAGGTTATATCAGTGAGTATCTTTTAACTAAAAAGCCTCGTCACTACTTCACCAAGGTTAGTCAAGATACGTACTGAGTACATGGGGTTAGTTGTACTTATACTACACTTCTGCACCTTGCGTGCAGATTTTGGAGCGGAGCAGCGGTGGATGTCGAGGGTTGACTTTGAAGACGTTCGTGCCTTCTGGATGTGGCTACCACTTGTCCCTGGGTAGTTCTAGAGTTAAATTCTGTCTATGTACATTTCAAACATAAGTTCTATTTATTTTATATCTGTTTTTGCAATAATCTAGTCTTAGTAGCTCATGTCTTATACTACCAGTCCTAGAAATATTTTATGATAATCCAAATATATCATTTGTTGATCACCTTTTCTTATTAGAATTGTGTTAACTGTTAATTGGCTGACCAAACGGGTCGGGTTTGATGCCATAACGACTAGTGGATTTTGGATCGTGACAAGTTGGTATCATACTACTAGGTTCGTAGGTTCTACGAGTCATGAGTAAGTGTCTAGTAGAGTCTTGCTGATCGGTATGATGACATCCACACCTATCTTCGAGAAGCTACAAGTACAGGAAAATTTCCCTTTCTTCTTTCCTTATCGTGCACCTTATTTCAGCTTGAAACCTACGATTTTGATTCTTTCTATTCGTTCATATGTGATGTGGCGCACTCGGTATTTGTTATGTGCCGACGATCTGTGATGTTGCAGATGGATTATGAAAGGCTATGGATGCTTGATTATCACCGCGATGTGTTGTCTAGTATCGGGAGCAGATGCAACGTTAAATCTTCCAGTCATTCATTTGTGGTATGAGGGGCGAGTTCTTATATTTGGTTGGTAAGCACACACTTGGGAGGACTGGCTGGTGGCCTAGTTGTTGTAAGTAAGGTGGGTTCATGGCATGGTGCCGATTTGAATACACCCGATGGGCCATCTCCAGCGTGATGAGTTTGGATCATGTGTTTTGTATGAGGTTTCCATTTGATGGAATGAATATATAATCATTTCAGAGCATTTGGGAAAGTTTTCTTGACTACTGAAAGGGTTGGGTGTGCGCTTGACAGAGTATTCGGAGTGTTCTCCGACCAATATCACCTGAGCTTATGGAGTATTCAGTTGATTCAAAGCAAGATTGGGACAGCTGAGAAGATACGGTACTATGGATTATCGATGATGTGTTCTATGTCTTCGAGCTAAGTGGGGGAGTCTGTTATCGACGATCGAATTGCAGGATCATATGTGCTATCAGTTTTCGGGCTGAGAAATTGCTTGGTTGTTTCTTCGAATAGTCACGTGCTGGTGAAGCGCGGGTTGCTCGATACGTATTAGCTGCGTATTAAAGATCATAGTAAGGTGAGTGGTCATCGAGAAGGTTGTGAGGAGTTCCAGGTCTTATGTAGCATTTAAGGACTTCTGAATTTGTGTACGGGTAGGATTGAGATCGATAGCGAATGGTGATCGTATCTGCGGTAGTTCTATGTCAAGAATGAATCCACATGGCAATTTTAGAGAGATACAAGAAATGGCTTCGGATTCGCAAAAGGTTCCTTCAAACCGAGCATATCAGATTGAGTTACTTTCGGGTTAGTAGTCTGTGTGACTCGGTTGAGTTAGAGGCGATGCGCCATGTGGGTTTGAAAAGATTCATGTACAAGGTTGCGGTTTAGTTTTAGGGGTAAGAATATGAGTTCTTGATGACACGGACGATTTCGGGTGTTTAAGATTATGCTGGCACTATTTGATATCGCCGGAGGAGGGTGCGCATGCTGCAGGTGCATTGTATTTTGACTTGTGGGTATTTTCTATAAGATAATGGAGTATAAGTTACGTATCAGCCATTTATGTAGTGGTGTTGAGATCGGATATGAAGATTCTAGTATTTGTAAGGTTCGGAGACTGGATGTTCTCGTTGGCAGACTATTCCTTGATTGCAAGTTGTGAAGAAATGTTGAGGATTGAATGATTGATGGTGGGTATTATGGAAAGGTTGCTATGGACTTTTGGAATGTTAATTACCTATTTGGGGATGATCGAAATTTGGTTTGGGGATTATTTTTTGGGCCTAATGAGAATGTGTATTCTGTATCGGACCGGATTTTCTTGCTCTTGCGCAACTGTTACCACATGTATATCATCGGGTGAAATGGATGTTATTCGCACCTTGGTCTATTTTATGTGTTTCTCTCTTATGCTATAACGGGTGGTTAAGGTTACCTGATGTTTCACACGCATATTGTAATTTCGTTGTGGCCTAATGGCGTTATGGGCGAGATGGACCTCGTGATGTTGGTTTACTCATGGCACCATAGTTGTGCAATACAAAAAAACTGGAATTAGTTACGAACGTCATCGCTAATCTGTCGCTAAAACACTCGTAGCTAACAAAATTTCTTGATACTTCATTGCTAATCCGTCGCTAAATGAGATTAGCAACGGATTTTTCTGTTTAGCTACAAAATTTGTCCGTCACTAAAACCTGATTTTTTAGTAGTGGTACTTGTCTTTCTCAGTATTATTACGCCTAATCATCTTCCGACAATTATATTTTGTGCATTCTATCGTGCTTGATGTTGACACACATGTGATCAGTGAGCCCAAGCATTTTGGCTCGATGGGTACCCCTATGTGGATTGATGTGATTGGATCGGGTTGTGCGCCACAAAGATAATGTGATGAGATGTAAATCCTTATGCCTATTTCGAGTATTTTGCTTTCACCTTATTTCGGTTAAATATGACCTCTTTTTGGTGTTTTGAATGCGCGAGCAGGTTCGTAGTGTGTTTTATGATTAAAATACATATATGGTTTGTGTGCGGGAGGTTCTGAATGAGTTTTGGGTGCTAAAACAAAAATTCTTTTGTTGCTGATTTTCTGGTGTAAATAATTACAAAAATGTCCTTTTTGTCTCTTAAATTTCAGATTTCCTTTAAATCTTCAAAACATCATAACTCCCTCAATTTAAGACCGAATTTGGTGATCTAAAGGGATATCTTGGGGGTAATCTCGCAAGGATTATGTTGGGATTATCAAATGTGAGTTTTGGGGACATATTGAATATGATTTCAGCTATAATAACTGCTGCATTTTTTTACTTGTTCCTAAATTTAGTCACTTTTTCTCACATGGTTTTGGAGCTTGGATTTGGGCGATTTTGGAGAGGAATTTCACCACATAGATCGGGGTAAGTATTTTTTTTACTCGATTTTGATTATATTCTGTGATTCCATCTTTGTTTTTGGCATGTGATATATAATTTCAAAAGAGAAATTGAGGGTTTTTGTCTAAACTTTTCTAAAGTGAATTTTTGAGTTTTGAGCATCGATCCAGAGTCGGAATTAAGTGAAATTAGTATGGTTGGACTTGTATTTGAATGGATTGTCGAATTTTATGAGTTTTGTCGAGTTTCGAGGTGCGAGTTGAGGTTTGACTTTTTTGTTGACTTTGAGTAAATGTGTAAAGATTTGACTTTTATCAATTAGGTTTACATTCTATGGCATTATTTGATGATTTTGAGTTGCTTTTGGCTAGTTTCGAGCCGTTTGGAGGATGATTTGAGCGGGATGGTGCTTCTAGTGTATCGATTGGGCTTGTTTGAGGTAAGTCTCTTGCCTAACTTTGTTGAGTGAATTTTTCGTACTAATTACTATTATTTGCTACAAGCGGGGGTGATACATATATAAGGTTGCGAGCATGTATGTATATGCTAGGGTTAATTATTCTCGAGAGTAAATTATACTATAAATTGCGCCTTGTAGAATTACGCGACCTTCTTGCTTCATGTCTTATTTGACTTCTAGATTAATAAGAATATTGAATTAAATGTTAGGAATCAAGATTTAGTTTATTATAACTTGATTAAAATTTGACGGCATTTTGAGAAATATTGATGTGTCTAATTCGGTCATCATTATGTTTAATCACTAATACATTTCTACGACCGTTATTCTTGAGATAATAGATTCTATACTTGGATTGTAGATCTGTTTTTTTGATTTGTTGAAGTACTTGGACAA
>ML318334.1:0-60477 GCA_005239505.1 Nicotiana paniculata
CGTAGTCCGCTTTAGGCGCAAATGACAAATCATCGTGACTATGGGTACGGTTTCCGTGGTATAATCCTGATACTTAATCTACACTCGAGTTTGCAACCCATGCCCCCGACCCTCAACTCTAAACAATTAATAAAAAATGCACATAGCAACCACGGGTGCATTTCATGTAACGTGTTTGCCATGTGTTCGAAAAAATAACAAGTACACGCCATCGTGACTTGTCTAAAGATAAATCCATAAACGCCCTAATTGATCTTAAAACTAAAATGCTCCTTCAAATAGAAAACATAAAGAATACTCAAACATCGCCTCAAATAGACATTATAAAACCGTCACGATCATAGTCTTGACTACTTAATCTACACTCGAGTGCGACAACTCATGTCCCCGTCTTCAACTTCAAATTTTAATAAAAATCACATGTTGTAANCCTCAAATAGACATTATAAAACCGTCACGATCATAGTCTTGACTACTTAATCTACACTCGAGTGCGACAACTCATGTCCCCGTCTTCAACTTCAATTTTAATAAAAATCACATGTTGTAGTTGTGGGTGAATTTCATGTGGCGCAGTAATAATATGTCTAAAAACAAACAAGTGCACGCCCTCGTGACTTGTTTCAAAATAAATTCATAAAAGCGGCTAAAAAATGAAAAAGGCTAAAAAGCACAATAGGTTTAAAACATGTAAATAATTAGATAATTAGGCCAAATATTAATAGTTAAGCGACCGTGCTAGAACCACGAAACTCGGGAATGCCTAACACCTTCTCCCGGGTTAACAGAATTTCTTACTCGGATTTCTGGTCGCAGACAAATTAAAACAAAGTCAAAATTTCCTCGGTTTGGGATTTTTAAATAACACGGTGTCCCGGAACATCGTCAAAAAACCGGGTGGCGACTCTGAAACTAAAATAAATTCCAAATCTGAATAGTGTCACTTAAAGTGGAAAACTCCCTTATTACCTCTTCATTAATCCGGGGTAGTGCGAAAAGGAGGTGTGAGAAGTTGAAGTTATATTCCTTTTTCCCAATCGTTGTCATTACCTCTATGCTTCTGTCTCGCCTATTACTGATGTTCTCATGTACATTCTCGTTCTTCATGGCTATTTGCGTATTTCCTACTCTGTCATTTCTGTTATCGGTAATTCTGCCATCCGGTTGGTACTATTTTACGCATAATTGGTGAGGATGAGATAAATGCACTAAGGGTGTTGTTGTTCCATTGGATTTGAGGTCTTAAGTATATTCCTCACATTATGAAAGTTTCAGGGTGATTATTGTGATTTATTGGTTTCCGCTCTAAGGAAAGGATTGGGTGAGATATTGATACCTGTTGAATTGTGTTTTCTTCCAGTACTCTGTTATTGTTTTGTACATTCGTTCCGTGTAATCTATTTTGTTATATTGTAGTAATAGTTCTATTGCTAGATTTCGGTACAGACTTTTAATTTTTAGCATACTTTTACTAAAAAAATCTCATCACTACTTCGACGAGGTTAGACAAAATACGTACTGAGTACATGGGGTCGGTTGTACTCATACTGTACTTTTGCACCTTGTGTGCAGACTTTTGGAGCAGAGGTGCTGGCGATGTCGGGAGCTGACTCTGAAGATGTTCGTGCATTTCGGATATAGCCGCTAGTTGTCCTTGGTGGCTTTAGATTTTTATTAGTCTGTTTATGTAGTTTTCAACAGATCGTGTAATTATTTGTATCCGCTTGTCAAATCAAATTCTTAGAAGCTCATGGTTTGTACTACCAGTTCTTGAGAAATTTATAATCGTTCGGATATTTCTTCATTATTTTCTTATAATTTCATTTGGCTTGTTTTGTTTGTTAGTTGGCTTACCAAGCGGGTCGAGTTAGGTGTCATCACGAATAGTGGTTTTTGGGCCGTGACAATAACTAATACAATAATGTTAAAGTTGTTATAAAATTTAAATCTAACTACAATGTTTAATTTTCAAACAATTGAAAAATCAGAATTTCTTAAAAAATGTTGTAAGCTATACATTTTACCTTTCAAAAGTAAATAATCGATAAACTTTAGTAGCATTATAATTAAAATATGCCAAATAGCTAGATAGCCTCTTAAACTTGGCATGTTTTATAAGTGGGGACATTCCAACATAGTGACTAAATAAACACCTTGACTCTCGGCATAAATGTGTTTTTTAAACACGTGAGTCCTTCCTGGCATAATGAGTGTTGTTTTGTTCACTGTGGGCGCGTGAGTCTTTCTTTGAAGCTGCGTAGTTAGCTCTTCTACCAGTAATAACTCAAATTTATGCTCATCTTCCTCAAATTCATCTTCACACCATTTTAAAAAAAATATGTTGTCCTAAAATTCTTTTCTTCATCTCTAAATCCGAAGACTAGAACTTTCACACTAAGTCCGATGGTCATATTCATTTTCAAACATTCTCTTTTATCCCTTGAACTTCTAATTCTTTTGAATATAAAATAAAGCAAATAAAGGCTAAAGTATTATTTGGAAGCTTTTGAAGCTATAGACATACCCAACTTTAAAATGTCAAAGTTCACTCTTAGGAAGGACTCAAAGGGTTTTGTAAATTTTCATTTTACTTTCAATCAAAATAATAAATAATACCTATAATTTTGATAATTTGCCCTGCTCCCTTAGTTTGTTACAAAGTGTAGGATCATTTAATTAGTTAACCAAAAGCTCTTTGTTTGTAGATTTATCTACTATCTGATACAGAGACAAAAACATAGAGGAGAAAGTACAGAGAGCGAGACAAGGATAGTTGTTACACCCCGTACCTTAGCATTAGGATATGCCGTAGTAAATTCACATGAGTTCGAATGGATTATGTTTATTAGGAAATTATAGAGGGTTTAAGACATTATTATTAGTATGAGACCCTATAAGTTTACAATCTTGATACCGTTAAATATTATGTTAGAGTGATATTTTCTTTTAAGTGGAGTATTTTAGTAAAAGTTTTATAAGTATAATTTTGGATAGTTATCATTATTACTATGTTCGGATATGATAAATTAGACACATAATATGAGAAAGTTTATGAGATTTTCTTTATTGTAAAAGATAGAAATTATTTTCTCACAAGAAAAGAAAGTTATCTTTTTACCATTTTAAGAATTAAGCGTACGAAGATTTTTACTCTTTGTATGAGATTAGGAAAATTAGAAGTTGGAAAAATATATGTATTTTTACATGGATATTTTAATGAAATAATAGTGTATGTATTTATTTTATATAGTACCACATGACCATGATAGTAGGGTACATAAAATGTGTTAGAGGTAAATAGTATTATAAGTAATTTGAGATAATTTTTAATTATGTGAGTAATTGGTTAATTATCCGGTCAGCGGGATATTACATAATTAAGTAATAAATTAGTAGATAAAGATTTAAAATTTCCAGCCCCCCAAGTGGCAACCATATAAGGTTAGTTAAGATGACTCTTAAAGACATATTAGTATGTGGCAAAGTCTTAGTCATTCCATTTAATAAAGAAGAGTCAAAAGATGGTGTAATGAGAATTTAGTGGCTCCTATGTCCATGGTTCTGGTGCCATCAGTAAGGGTAGTTATGGGTGGTAACTAAATGTTAGAAAAATAAAAGAACAGATGTCTATTACCAGTCCTGTGATCTAAGATTCCTAAATAGAAATGAAGAGCTTTTGAGGCATGTATTTGAGTTACTGGAATGGACTCAGAACGCTGGAAAGCCCAACATTGACTTAGCTGCTGATGGATTACAATTGATGAGATCGCTTATTGTTATTGGCATCTGATAAGTGCTCAAACTCATAAAGTGCTCCTCTACTTTTGGTGTACTTGCTACGCAATTCCGTCTTCTTCTGCTTGTCACACCAGCTTGGTTTTGTTTGGGTATTATTAACGTAAGTCACATAAGCAAGATAAAGATCTTCAACAATTCAAAATAATGTGAGATTTTGCAATTATAAGGGAGTACGGTATAATCTTTCCCAAGAATATTATACGATTTTTTTCTACCCCAGATATGTTAAGACTAATCCTTTTTTCATTTGGCATGATCCAAGTAACGATAAGTAAACGTAATGCTATTCCATTAGTGGTTTTACTCTTAGCAGTTAAGGAAGTCTATGTTATTCATTCATGTAAAGTAATATTCAAGCATGTCTAAGTATGTATCTAGTTCCCTATTGAGGTATTTGATAAAAATGTTAATGTTATAATATAATGTTACATGCATCTTCATGCATATTCATTTACCACTGTGCCACGGCTGGTCGGACAGTCATGTATTTACCAACGCGCTATGGCCGGTCGGGCAGTTACCACCAGTTGGGCAGCTATGTATCATTATTTACTACCGGTTAGGCAGTCATGCATATTTATTTACCACCGAGTTACGGTCGTCGAGCAGTTACCACTGATAAGTTGGGCAGTTATGCATTTATCACCGAGCTACGGCCGGTCAGGTAGTTACCACTAATCAGTTGGGCAGTCATGTATCATACGATATGGATAATAGAAACAATCTCAAAGAGAAGCATTGTGTGTATATATATATATATAATAAGTATGCATATACGGTGGCACTTCAGAGATTCAGGTTGATTCTTATATGTCGTTAATTAATGTTGACTTATTGTTTTGTTTCAGTTCTGGCTTACATACTCAGTACATTATTCGTACTGATGACCTTTTGTTGGGGAGTGTGCATTTATGTCTACAGGTATAGATAATCAATTTGACGAGCCTTCATAGTAGACGAGATTGGCTTCAGCGAAGGATCGGTAAGACTCTACCTCATTCGGAGTGCAATTGATTTTATGAGTCATCGTGTCAGAATTTTGCTACAGACGTATGGGTAGGTCGGTACCTGTCCCATTTGATGTCAAATAATCTTAGAGACTCTGTAGACAGAGGTTCATTTTGTACATTATGTCAGAGACTTTAACGGCTCATATGTATTCATGTTTTAAGAAAAATGGTTCAGTGATACAGTGTTTTCCCACTTATAATTATACATTATGAGTTGTGGTCATGTGAGTCCATGATAATTACGAAAGGAATGAGTTCAGCTAACTCGACTTATGTATATGTTAATTTTGATCGAATGCTCATGAATTATAGAATAATTTACTTGGGCCAATACAATATCAAATTCCAATCACGTCTCCCAAGGTTTGGAGCGTGACAATAGTGGTCGAGGAGAAGGGAAAGAGACGAAAGAGATAAGTTTTGTTGGTTCTTACTAGAACCAAGAAGAAAATAAAAAGGGAGGTTGGGCGGTAGTTGGGTGGGGAGGGTAAATATTTTGTTTTGTTTTTTTCTTTTTATGACACGCGTCCTTTATCTTATTCGTTCTTTGACGCATCATGGGCAAGTATGTACATCGGCTTGGTTTTATTGACTTAATTGTTTAAAGGCCAAAATACATAGGCAGGCATCGAAACTAGGCAGGCACCGAAACTTAACATCATTTTTCATTTTAACATTTAAAGTTTGCCTATTTCTTATTAGACACTGAAATTCAATTTAAATTGTGTCAATTAAACACAAAATACTAACCCGCCAAAGGATATATTGTGTGGATTACACGAGCATAATGTGGCAAAATAGTCCAATTAAAAAAACTCGCATGTATTTGACACAAAAAATCTTAATTTTTTTGTTTGAGAAAAGTAAAAGACAAAAGTAAAAAGATACCCCATTCATCCCCAACTTGCAACGTTCCAGACCTCGCCGGCATCTCCAATCACGTCGCCAATATCACCCCCTAGCCCCTCTTCTTTGTCTAATTTTCACCTTCCGATCTAGTTATTAACACAAGAACCAAAAAAAATTCCACACAAATAAAAACAATCATGTAAAGTTATGTTATTTTATTCTTTTAAAAAAAATTATACTTGCAATTTGCAGCTATTAAAGTAAAAATATGAAGTTACAAATTAAAAAATTATATTAAGACTATAATTAATTTTCATACTTTTGTCTTATATAAATATTTAAGTTTTATTTTAAACTTTAAAAAGAAAAACTACTCGGGGCTCGATCCCATCCCGTCTCATCCCACTAGAATGCGGGCCACTTAGTAAGGGGATGTTGGAAAGGAACATGCACCCCTCCCATCCCTCTAATCCCAGCCCCCCGCTCGCCCTAGTCAGCGGTCCCCCATTTCCTCATCTCATCCAGATTAGGTCTCCCTTCCCTCCTAACACCCTTAGTTGGACCAATATGCATCACTGCAGGAAAAGAAAAAAAAAAGGTTCGGTAACGAGAAACTAGATTTACTTTTATACCCATGTAATTTTCAGTTTTCCACGGTTTTACTTGGAAGAAAGTAAGATATACTCGAATACAAAGTATCTGAATTAATAATGAAAATTAATGTTAGCATTAATATAATAACAATAAAAATATTAGCACTCTTTCAACTCAAGGGAATCAGATTAAAGTTGTAGCTGATATAAAATAGAAGCAGCATAGAGAACAGAAAGCAGAGGTGAATTTATGTTCATCAGTGAGGAGTTACTCGAACACATAAACCTTGACAAAAATATTATATATATAGTATATGAGTATATTTTAATAATAAATATATAAATAACTTAACACCCTAAACAATAAAAGTATTTACGGTGCATTGGATGGGCGGTTTGCTCAGAATTCCTTGCCCTAAGAGTATTCATCGATCGACTTACTGTAGTTAAAGCTTTCTGTTTATTTTCACTTTTAAAAATATTATACTAATACCTACTGAAATATAGGATTCGATAATTTGTGTGGTTCAATAACATCGATATTACTCCTTAAAGTTATATTCTACTAAACAGACTTATAATCACGATTCAGAAAATTGAGTTTTAGAGTCAAGAAAAAAAGAAAAAATTAAATGAGAAGAAATTAACCAAAATATTAATGATATTTCATTTCAAAATAAAAATCATTTTTTTTTCTTAAACTAGTCTTTCTTAGTCTGATCTATATGTACATGACTCTAGCCGACCCCTGAAAAGATAATCATCTGCTTTTCTAGGGAGATATGACACCCCTATCGATGGTTTTCATTAGTCAACTAAAGTGCGGTTCTTTTGGACAAGTGAGATCGAAATAAGTTTAAGTGTAAAAAATAATAGTAACATATTTATGTATAACACCTTTTTAAAGGGCGCTATAGTTTAACGTCTGTTTTGGACGTTAAGGTATAGCGGTCTTTAAAAGAGCGTTATATATAAAACGGCTTTGTAAAATGCGATATACCTGTTTTGTGGGCCCACCATTAGCTCTTCTGCGTTTAACTGACATGACAATAATTTAAATGGGCATAACACCCTTTAAAAGAGCGATATACCTCAAATTCAACTCCCCGAGATGGGCATTGCCTTATTTAAAGGCGTTAAGGATTTTACAAAAATCCATTCAAAAATATTTAATTGGACAGTGTATTCACATATGGGTTTCAGCCTCGATATTAGAGGTCCAGTAGCACCAAGCTATCCTGAATTCTTGTATGTGTTAGTTTTATTATTTTACATGTTAGTTTTATAATTCTATAAGTTTGTTTTGTATTAAATAATTATTTTTTATAATTATACAATATTTAATTGGATAGAGTATTCACATATGGGTTCCAAACTCGATATTTGAGGCCCAATAGCACCAAGCTATCCTGAATTCTTCGATTTGTTAGTTTTATTTTTTTACATGTTAATTTTATAATTTTATATGTTTGTGTTGTAAATTAAATAATTAATTTTCATAATTATACAATATTTAATTGGATAGAGTATTCACATATGGGTTCCGGGCTTGATATTTGAGACCCAGTAGCACCAAGGTATCTTTAATTCTTGTATGTGTTAGTTTTATTATTTTACATGTTAGTTTTATAATTTTATATGTTTGTTTGTAAATTAAATAATTAAGTTTTGTAAATTGGACAGAGTTTGTGTTTGATCTATCAGTATAAGAGATACTTAAACTACAAGGATACTACACTAAAAGGCTCTACATTATACTACGCTAAAAGGACACTATATTACTAGTCTTTAAGCAAATAAATAATCTAAACTAGATAAAAACAATAAATACATTTTAATCACAAAACATTCACATAAATACATATAAAATTGGAAAAGTAATTTATTAACATTTTTATTAACAAATAATAATAATTTCTCAATTTTTACGTATTTTTTTAGAACAATAATATCTTAGTCCGGATAAAAATAACATACCAGTTCAATCGCAAAAAAATACAAAACAACATGGAACACATTTAGAATAACTAATATGCATTATTTATACGAGTTTCAACATAAACTAAATCGGTATACCTCGATTTATGTTTTTTGAAAATTTGAGTCTGAAACAAGCAACCAACAACAATAGAAGGCTTGGCTAGGATGTGAGACCAATACTTTTTACTTTTTATGGGACGGGTGGGGTCCACTCGAATTTTCAAACGAGTTAGGGGGGTGGACCGCTGAATTTTTTAGAAAAAAATGGGGGGGGGGGCTTCTGTTTCTGAACGTGGGGGAAAGGGAAGGGGACGACTACTTATGTATGTATAGCACGATTTATAAAAACAATATACATATAGTGTTTTTATAAACTGCGCTATACATACTTGTCTTATTAGCTTCCAGGTATAACGCATTTTACAAAGGCGTTTTATGTATAACACTCTTTTAAAGAGCGCTATACCTTAATGTCCAAAACGGACGTTAAAGTATAGCGCTGCTCATTAAAAGAGAGTTATATATAGATATGTCACTCTTTTTTTACACTTATTTCGGTCACACTTGTCCAGAAGAAACACACTTTGATTTTGGACTCGGGTTTTCATTTCTCCGTGTAGCTACAGTCCCTCGTTATCCCAAGCCCCAAACAGACAGCACGAAAATCAAAAAATTCAACGTTTCAGCATTGACTACATGCTCTGCTCTCACATTGCAAACACGTGCTATTCTTTGGCTATGACATCATTGGTTACTGTATACGGTTGAAATCGGGGTCATTCGATTTTACTATTTGATCGAGTTCAGAATGTTGCATCGAAGGTCGACTTCGACTAAATCACAAAGCTAAGGCATTGAGTTCGAGATCGAAGTATCTTTCGAGATCGATGTTGGTAACAATTTAAGCCTATAGAGAAAGACACCGAGAGATATCAGGATGGCATAATAACGGAAGAACGAGATATCCGTGACTGGTCGAGGATCACGGCGTAAATCTCGGAACGGCTCAAATCAGAAGCGGTTAATTGACTAATTAAGTGATTTCCTTCTATAATAGAACTATACCATAAGTAGAATTCCTCTACTATATAAATGGGGATTCTAATCATTTGTAAGGCTTCATTATTCATAGAAAAAAGTAATACAATTCTTTCTTTCTCGCTTACATTATTGTTCATCAGTTCACTCTATTTTTCCACTGTTCTTACACTTATCAGTTCGAGAGTACTTCGACTCGAAGGACGAAGTTCTGTCTGAACACTGGTTTGCTTTACTTATAATTCAATTATGTCATTTATATTCATATTTATCAATTGGTGTTGAGTGAAATCGCATATCCTTAAAACCACAATATAAGTTTAATTGTTATCCAAATTTTAGGGTAAAGAGTTTGGCGCCCACCGTGGGGTTAAGGATAATAGCGATTGCTTAATATCGATTCCGATAACACATACTACTTTACTCTTGTCCTTGCAAGTGTTTTTGTTTTCAGGATTAAAACATGTCAAACACAAAACAACACTCATGCATGGTGACAACGTCCTCGGATTTCACGGGAAAAATGACAATGCAGCTGCCCCAGGGATCGAGGTGCCTCAGGCTGATCTCGAGGAAGCACCAATTTCCAATCTGTCACGACCCCAAATCCACTAGTCGTGATGGACCTAACCCAATTCACTAGGTAAGACAACTAGTAACTACCCAATTCCAATGATATTAACAAGACAATAAAGTAAAGAAATTATCTGGATTTTATACAATTCTCAAGGACTGATAGTACAAATCATGAGCTTTTAGTTTACAAAAGTGAAATGAAATAAATACATAGTTTGTTTGAAAAGTACACAAACAGAGTTTTATAGACCTAAAGCTACTATGAACAAGGGGTAGCTTCAACGGGAACGCAGGTACATCTTCAATCCAGCTCCCATCGAGCGCAGCAACATCAACAACCAACATCTGCACACAAGGTTCAAAAGTGTAGTATGAGTACAACCGACCCCATGTACTCATTAAGTAACAAACCTAACCTTAGGTTGAAAGTAGTGACGACCTAACACAAGGTCATATCCAATATGGTATTCCACAACAGCTCATAACAACATAATACAAGTAATCAAAGAGGAATCTCAGAAGTAAAATGCTCAATTCGTTCACAGTTCTAGAAAATAGGCATGCTCTTCAAGTATCTTAATGAGAACTCAAATCTTTTACCGAAAATACCAAAACACAAGTAAGTTTGAAAATGCCAAAGAAAAAGAAATTTTTGCAAATCGCATGATAGAATTAAAAAGATATCTTAGGTAGCAAGAATGAATATGTTGATCAACTAAATAAAAGGTGGATTGCAAAATTTTATAGTAAAAACAAAAAAAATTTCAGTTTTTGACTCAACAGAAAATGATACCATTAATTATTACCAAGAAGAATAATTAAATATTTTAATACCAAATGGCCTTCTACTATACATGTTTGTTGTCAAGTTTATTATTTCTTACGTATGGTAATGTCACCACATATATAATAGACTAAGTTAAAATTGATCTTCCATTGTATATAGGTTGATTTTGAAGAAAAATATGCCTGTCATGCTACCGAAAACCTAGATACGTCGAATAGCTTATGTAATAGCACACTGATGGTATATAGAAGTTTTGGCAATAATGTTATACATGCAAAAATTATGATGCTAGTCAATGTCCTCCGAAGTATATTATCATCCATGAATTCAACTTTCGTCTTCCGAAACTAAGGAATATCCTTTTAAATTTATGTAAACATAATTTTTAGTATGTTTATGTTTTTCAAATATAATAAATAAAGCACAAGGACAAACATCCTAGATATTGGACTATATTTACCGCAATATATTTTCTTGCACGAACAATTGTATGTTTCACTTTTAAGAGAGATATCAAGATCGACAACAAGAGTTCTGGTTAAAAGAGAGCAACCAAATCATTAGGAGGAAACATACACAAAAATATCATCCACAAAGAAGTATTCGTTAAGATACCATCATATTAAATATGTTTAAACTATAATACATAATTATCTAACTAACATGACAAAATTGATCATTTGTGTGAGCTTTGAGATGGCCTTTTATTTCAAATTCATGTATTATGCTAATGTAATAATATTTTTCGGCATTTAGATGATTGTCGTATTATTATACATAAAATTTCTCTCATTGGTGAGGTTGAGAGTAAAAGCACGAAGGGTGATGCCGTGCAGTTTTCCTTTGTTGTTTTAGTTGCCTAATTCGTTTAAGGATTACTGTTTAATTATGTATTTTCTTTATTCTCACTCCTCATATTATAATTCCCCACTGTATGTCCCCTTCCCATTATTTTCTGCTTTATTTATTTATTGTTGTTGTCATTAGCATGATTATACTATCCAGGTTATATGTGGGTGTCTTATCCTAGCCTCGTCACTACTTCGCCGAGGTTAGGCTCGACACTTACCAGTAAATTGGGCCGGTTGTACTGATACTGCACTCTGCACTTTCTGTGCAGATCCAGGTATCGGCCCGAGTTGATTCTTAGTTTGTAGCTGAATTCTCACAAGAGACCCAAGGTAACGTCCGCAGATTCCTAGAGTCCCCTCGTATAAGCTCATTTACTGTTTTCCTTAGTTCATAACAGTTGCACATTTTTCTTTCAGCCAAATACTTGTAGTAAATTCATACTAGTCTTTGAGTTGTGACTCCACATCATGGGTGGTTACACATATCAGTATCATTTGCGCAATATCATTCTACAATTTCGCTTCTTATTTGGTATCATGCGTTGAATTGTAGTGGATCTCCGTAAAGTTTTAAATATTTTTATGTTGTAAATCTCTAATGTTGGCTTGCCTAGCAAGTGTAGCGTTAGGCGCCATCATGGTCCCGAATATGGGAATTCGGATCGTGACAAGCTGGTATCAGAGCTAGGTTGCCTAGGTCTCACAATTCACGGACAAGCTTAGTAGAGTCCAGGGGATCGGTACAGAGACGTCTGTACTTATCTCCCAGAGGCTATAAAGTTAGGAACAAGTTCACTTTTATTCAGCTTTGTCGTTCGATTCTTGTTATCCCAATACTAATTGAACTCTTCTATTCTTATTCTCATAAAGAGTTCGATGAGGAGATTCCAGCTCTCAGGTCCCAGAGGGGTTTATTGCCACCCTAGTGCTTCATGATGCCTTGGTCCAATTAGTGGGACTTATGGAGAGTGTGGCTCATACTGGCGAAATTCCCCATGGCACCAGCCGTATCTCAGGCTAGAGGAGTTTCCCAGACTCCTGCCATCCACACTCCGGAGCAGACGGCTCCCTAGTTTCAGACTCCCGCAGCCCATCCAGTTGGGGTAGTTCAGCCTGTTGCTGCAGCATCTCCCGACGATGGGACAACTATGTCCTCCGAGGCTTTGTGGAGATTGGATAGGTTTACCAAGATTTTCCCAGTTCATTTCAGCGGTGCCACCTCAGAGAACCCCCAGGAGTACCTTGATAGCTGCCATGAGGTTCTTTATAACATGGGTATATTAGAGACCAATGGGGTCAACTTTGCTGCCTTCCAGATGACTGGTTCCGCCAAGAAATGGTGGAGAGATTATTTATTGACTAGACTAGCTGGGTCGCCTGCTTTTACTTGGGATCAGTTCTCACATCTCTTCTTGGAGAAGTTTCTGCCTATCACTACGAGAGAGGAGCACCGCCATCATTTCGAGCGTCTCTAGCAGGGCAGCATGACTATTACTCAGTATGAGACTCGTTTTGTGGATTTGGCCCGTCATGCTACTCTTTTGCTACCCACAGAGGTTTCTTCTATGGATTCTGTGCCTGTTGTTCGTGAGTTTCCTGAGGTGTTTCCTGCAGACCTGCCGGGGATGCCACCCGATAGGGATATTGACTTTTGCATTGATTTGGCTCCGGGAACTCAGCCCATTTCTATTCCGCCATACTAGATGGCCCCACCAAAGTTGAAAGAATTGAAGGAACAATTGCAGGATTTGCTTGATAAGGGCTTCATTAGACCTAGTGTCTCGCCCTGAGGTGCGCCGGTTTTGTTCGTGAAGAAGAAGGATGGATATATGAGGATGTGTATAGATTATCGGCAGTTGAACAAAGTCACTATCAAGAACAAGTATCTGTTGCCGAGGATTGATGATTTGTTTGATCAGCTTCAGGGTGCCAAGGTGTTTTCAAATATTGATTTGAGATCGGGCTACCATCAGTTGAGGATTAGGGCATCCGATGTCCCTAAGATAACTTTTTGGACGCGGTATGGCACTATGAGTTTCTGGTGATGTCCTTTGGTTTGACCAATGCCCCCACAACATTTATGGACTTGATGAACCGAATGTTCAAGCCTTACCTGGATTCATTTGTGATTGTGTTTATTGATGACATTTTGATATACTCCCGCAGTCGGGAGGAGCATAAGCAGAACCTCCGGATAGTGCTTCAGACTTTTAGGGACAGTCAGTTGTATGCTAAATTCTTGAAGTGTGAGTTCTGGTTGGATTCAGTTGCTTTCTTGGGTCACGTCATATCAGCAGAGGGTATTTAGGTGGATCCTAAGAAGATTGAGGCAATCAAGAACTGGCCTAGACCCACTTCAGCCACGTAGATCAGGAGCTTCTTGGGTTTGGCGGGTTATTGCCGTCGGTTTGTGGAGGGATTTTCATCTATAGCAGCCCCGATGACCAGGTTGACCCAGAAGGGTGCTCCATTCAGATGGTCGGACGAGTGTGAGGCTAGCTTTCAGAAGCTCAAGATAGCCTTGACTTTAGCACCGGTGTTGGTATTACCATCAGAGTCAGGATCTTACACGATATATTGTGATGCCTCATGTGTTGAGCTCGGAGCAGTATTGATGCAGGAGGGAAGGATCATTGCATATGTGTCTCGTCAGTTGAAGGTTCATGAGAAGAATTACCCTGTTTATGACTTAGAGTTGGAAGCTATTGTTCACACGCTGAAGATTTGGAGGAACTATCTTTATGGTGTGTCGTGTGAGGTTTTCATGGATCATCGCATCCTTCAGTATTTGTTCAGGTAGAATGATCTCAATTTGAGGAAGAAGAGATGGTTGGAGCTATTGAAAGACTATGATATTACTATATTGTATCACCCGGGAAAGGCCAATGTGGTGGACGATGCATTGAGTAGGAAGGCAGTGACTATGGGCAGCCTTGCGTTCATTCCAGTCACTGAGAGGCCGCTAGCTTCAGATATTCAGACTTTGGCCAATCAGTTTGTGAGGTTCGATATTTCAAAGCCTAGTCGTGTTCTAGCTTGTATAGTTGCTCGGTCTTCCTTGTTTGAGCGTATCAGAGATCGGCAGTATGATGACCTCACTTGATGGTCCTTAGAGACACAGTTTGGCACAACGGTGCCAAGTAGGTTACAGTTGGAGATGACGGCGTTTTGAGGATGCAGGGTCGTGTATGTGTGCCTAATGTTGATGGGCTTCATGAGTTGATCCTTGAGGAGGCTCACAGATCTCGGTATTCTATTCACCCGGGCGCTGCCAAGATGTACTAGGACCTACTGCAGCATTATTGGTGGAGGAGGATGAAGAAGGATATAGTTGCTTACATGGCTCGGTGCTTGAATTGTCAGCAGGTAAAGTATGAGCATCAGAGACCCGGTGGATTGCTTCAGTGGATGGAGATTTCTGAGTGGAAGTGGGAGCGTATCACTATGGACTTTGTTGTTGGACTCCCACGGACTGAAAGGAAGTTCGACGCCGTGTGGGTTATTGTGGATAGGCTGACTAAGTCAGCGCACTTCATTCCTGTGGCAGTTACCTATTCCTCAGAGTGTTTGGCAGAGATTTATATCGGGAGATCGTCCGTCTTCACGGTGTGCCTGTGTCTATCATTTCTGATCGAGGTACGCAGTTTACCTCGCACTTTTGGAGGGCAGTACAACGTGAGTTGGGCATGCGGGTTGAGTTGAGCACAACATTCCATCCTCAGATGGACGGGCAGTCTGAGCGTACTATTCAAATCTTGGAGGATATGCTCCGTTCTTGTGTTATACATTTCGGAGGGTCGTGGAATCATTTCTTGCCCCTTGCAGAGTTTACCTACAATAACATCTACCAGTCGAGCATTCAGATGGCTCCCTATGAGGCGTTTTATGGTAGACAGTTCAGGTCGCCAGTTGGATGGTTTGAGCCGGGAGAGGATCGGTTATTGCGTACAGATATAGTGCAGGAGGCCTTGGACAAGGTCAAGATTATTTAGGATCGACTTCGTATAGTCAGTCCAGGAAAAAGAGTTATGCCGACCGTAGATTTCGTGATGTGGTATTCGTGGTCGGGGAAAGAGTATTGCTTCAGGTATCGCCCATGAAGGGTGTCATGAGGTTTGGGAAGAAGGGCAAGCTGAGTCCTAGATATATCAGACCTTTTGAGATCCTCGAGAGAGTGAGGGAGGTGGCTTATAGACATGTGTTGGCTCCGGGGTTATCCTCAGTTCATCTAGTATTCCATGTGTCCATGCTCCGGAAGTATCATGGTGACCCGTCCTACGTGTTAGATTTCAGCTCTGTCCAGTTGGACAAGGATTTGACTTATGAGAGGAGCCGGTAGCCATTCTAGACCGGCAGGTTCGTCAATTGAGGTCGAAGAGTTATCCTTCAGTTCGAGTGCAGTGGAGAGGTCAGCATGTTGAGGCAGCTACTTGGGAGTCCGAGCCGGACATGTGGAGTAGATATCCCCACTTGTTCGCCAGTTCATGTACTTTTCTATGTTCGTTCACGGACGAACATTTGTTTTAGAGGTGGAGAGTGTGATGACCCAAGGGGTCAACTTGTGTTTTAGGAATTTATTCCATGCTTGTTAGCCTTAAAAATCTTATACTTATCCTCCTCGATTTGTGTGCGCACTCCGAGCGTATTTCCAGAAAAGCCTTTATGTGGAAAAATAGAAGAAATAATATTTTTTGGAATTTAAAAGTGATTTTAGTTGACTTTGGTCAACGTTTTGAGTAAACAAACTCGGACCCGTATTCTGACGGTCTCGGTTGGTCCGTAGTAAAATATGGGATTTGGGCGTATGCTCGGAATCGAATTCCAAGATCCCTAGCACGAGAAATGAATTTTTGACTAAAATTGAATTTTAGAAAAATTAATGGTTTTAGAGTATGTGCTTAATGCTTGACTTTGACGGTATCGGGCCCGCATTTTGATTTCAGAGCTCGGTATAGGTCTGTTATAATATCTAAACTATGTTTGTGATAACTGGTGAGAAACGGAGTTTATATGACGTGATTCAGACTCATGGTTGAGAAAATAGTAACTTTGAGTGTTCTTGATAATTTCATTGATTGTGATGTTAAATCCATAGTTTTAGGTGTTATTTTGGCGATTTGATCGCACGAGCAAGTCCGTATGATATTTTTAGATTTGTGTGCATGTGTGGTTTGGAGCTCTGAGGACTGGGGTGAGTTTCGGATACGCTACGTGATGTTTCGGACTTAGAATTTTTGTTGTTGTGTTGTTTCTGGTGCACAGGTAATTTGTGCTTCGCGATCGCGAAGCGACTCTCGCGGTCGTGAAGTGTAAGCTAGGCTGGGAGGAACTTCTTCTTCGCGAACGCGAGGAATGGTTGCGAATGCGAAGCATTGGGGGTGGAACCCTTTGCGAACGTGATCAGTCTCCCGCGAACGCGATGGTTTAAGGGACCTGGGGGAGGGGGTCAATAACCTTCTACGCGAACGCGACACTTGGCTCGCGAACGTGGAGTCTTGGGGGGAGAATGCCTTCGCGAACGCGTAGGCCAATAGGTCCATAGCTTCGCGATCCCGACAGGCCTCTCGCGAACGCGATGAAGGCCTATCCAGTGCTTTAAACAGAATCCAAAATCGGGACTTAGTCCCAAATTTCATTTTTCAACCATAGAACTCGACCTATGACGATTTTGAAGAGGGGTTTCGACACCCAATCATAGGTTTGCACTTTTAACTTGTTTTCTTCAATTTTCATCATCATTTATCGAATTCCTAGTCTTTAATCTTGTTCTTTAAGAGTAGGAATTAAGGATTTTGGGGGAATTGAAAATTTTACAAATTTGGGGATTTAGACTTGATTTGGGGTCGAATTCCGAAACTAATTACATATTCGGGCTCGGAGGTGAATGGATAAACGGATTTTGGTCAGAACCTCGAGTTTGGACCAAGAAGGCCCGGGGTCGATTTTTGATTCTTTTTGTTTTTGGGAAATCTACAATTATTCGTTAAAGTTGATTCCTTTAGCAATAATTGATATTATTAAGCCAATTGTGACTAGATACGAGTGGATTGGAAGTGAATTCTAAGGGAAAAGCGGTACTTGAGCAGTGAGTGGCCTACGAATTGAGGTAAGTGTCATGTCTAACTTTGGCTTGAGGGAATATGTATTATGTGTTTAATTGTTACTTGTTTGGTTGTTAAATACGATGTATAGTAAAGTGACGAGCATCTATGCGTTGTTGTCGAGTCATAGCATGAGAGTGAAATTCTATTCTTGTCAATTTTGTAGCCTTAATTCTATTATTCATGCTTAGCGTGTTATTTGAAATGTTGGGTGACTCATATCTGGTTTCACTGAGATTTGGTAACTTTTGAATATTGGTTCAAGGTTGGGATTCATATTGTGATATTAATCATTGACAAAGTACTGGCTTCTTTGGGAACTTCTATTTATCTGTTGTTATTGATTTCGGGATTTGTGAGGAGGAGTGTAAAGCATGAACGGTGATGTCATGCATGCATTATTTATATAGTAAGGAAGAGTGTAAAGCACGAAGGATGATGTCGTGCCATGATCTATGAGTGATAAAAACGAAGGTTGATGCCGTGTATATTATGAGAGGTTTAATGCACGAAGGGTGATGCCGTGCCGTTCTATTTATATATTTGGTGAGGTTGAGAGTAAAAACACGAAGGGTGATGCTTGCAGTTTTCTTTTGCTGTTTTAATTGCCTAATTCGTTTAAGGATTATTGTTTAATTCTGTATTTTCATTATTCTCACTCCTTATATTGTAATTCCCCACCGTATGTCGCTTTCCCATTATTTTTTGCTTTATTTCTTTATTTATTCTTGTTGTCATTAGCATGATTATACTGTTCATGTTATATGTGAGTGTCTTGTCCTAGCCTCGTCACTACTTCGCTGAGGTTAGACTCGACACTTACCAGTAAATGGGGTCGGTTGTACTGATACTGCACTCTGCACTTTCTGTGCAGATCTAGGTATCGGTCCGAGCTGATTCTGAGTTCGTAGCTGAATTTTCGCAGGAGACCCGAGGTAGACCTGCTGATGTCCGCAGATTCCTGGAGTCCCCTCCTATATGCTCATTTATTGTTTTCCTTAGTTCATAACAGTTGCATATTTTTCTTTCAGCCAAATACTTTTAGTAAATTCATAGTAGTCCGTGAGTTTTGACTCCAGTTCATGGGTGGTTAGACATATCAGTATCATTTGCGCAGTATTATTCTACAACTTCGCTTCTTATTTGGTATCATGTGTTGAATTGTAGTGAATCTACGTAAAGTTTTAATTATTTTTATGTTGTAAATCTTTAATGTTGGCTTGCCTAGCAAGTGTAGCGTTAGGCGTCATCACGATCCCGACGATGAGAATTCGGATCGTGACACGAATTCACACACCTAAGATCAGGATAAGGACTTGGAAATTAACTTTACTTAATTTCCTACCTATTTTGCTGTTTTATTTTGTTTCTCGATACCAGAATAAAATTGTACTCTGCAATAATTTTATTTAGGTTTCGAATCTTTAAATACTTGTCTATTCTTTTTTGCGGTGACATTACTTTAGGTATGATTCTCCACTAAGTTATTTTTATATCTATTATTTCTAGACATTATAATGCTGTTTTTTAATAAATCTTTAATTAATGAAGAAATAATTTTCTGCCAAGTGCCAAGTTTTAAGGTTTCCTTAGAGTTTCCATTAGTTAAGTAAATTAAACTTTTTGTACATATAAATATCATAACAGGATCTCATTTGTTTCCCCTTGGAACTGTTTATATTCATCCTTTTTAGGCCAAACTTCTATACTGTTTTATCTTTTCAAGAAATATTTTTGATTGTACTCTTTGATTTTAATTTTTATCTATAAATAAACCACTATTCAGAAGCTCAATTATATCTTTACTTGAATAGCACAATTTCTTTAACTTTTGAATATCTGTAAAGTATTATAGGATTATATATTTCTTTTTGGTTAAATAAGTATATAATTTGTTGATGAGCGATAAATTTGGTATAATTTGTTCTGCAGTAAGTTCGAACGAGGGTGAGGCGATATTGATGCACATAAACTAGCTTACAACAACATATAGTTTCTAATATGGTATATATATTTTTTCTTTTCCGATTACTAACAGAAACTGAGATCACTTTAGAACGATCTTCTTTTTGACATGTACATTGATGACTTGACATCTATATAAATTAAACTCAATAGTTGTCTTCTTTTAAGTGAATATAATCCTATTGCTAGAATGACATACAAGCGAGGATGATTGATAAATTATAAAAAATTTGTATTCGTCGTATCTCAAGAGAGTCCAGAGATATTCATCCTTTTTAAATTTTTTATATATATTGAATATTTTTTTTATAACTCAAATATATTATGTAATAATATTTATATAATCGTTGATATTATCTAATCAATGTTATGGAGTAGCACGAAATGTTAATCTTTTTACCCTTTAAAAATAAATTTCACATTATAAAATTATTATTATTATTTAATTACGTTTACTAACATTTAGAACATTAAAATCAACTACAATTTTGCTTATTAATCATGCGTTACTTGAAATATGTAAATTTCTAATATTTAGAATTTTAAAATCCATTAGGATTAACTTAAATAAATTTATTTCCTTATTTGACCAACTTTTATATCCTTTAAAAGATTAAATTCAGCTAAAACCATGTTACGTAAACTTGTAACTAGAATATAATATTGTAAAGTTTGGCTAAACTAATATATTTGAAACTTTGAAACATCTAAATTTTTATTTTGTTTTCCTATAATTTTAAAAATTATCCTTATCATTAGGAAGTTTTGGAATCTCAAAGTTGGCAGAGTCCGTTAAGAATCTAAAAGTAGGGCGGTCTTAATCTTTATTTGGGACCACTAAAAGTTTAGGAATTTTTTTGGTCATGACAAAGCAACCAAACGAGAAGAAAACATACACCAACAATATCCATTATAAGAAGATGTTAGGTGAGATATAACATAACGTATAAGTATCTTATAACAAAATATGTGTACTTACAAATAATGTACATCTAATATAATTAAATTTATCACCTTTCTAAGTTTAGAATATATTTGTTGTGACTTCAAAACTTGATGTTGTAACTTCAACACTTGGGAAGCAAGCCAACTCCAAAACCATGAATCCTCGACCCTATGAATCTCAAAACACTATTCCACCCAAACCCCCAGACATTATATATGAAAAACCTATACAAAATGAATGGAAGAACAAATCCTCCTTCAAGAACATGTTAACTACCTCTAACCCAACGAACTTTGCCTCAAATATGGGCCAGTCTGACATGGACCTGACAGCAACCCCCCTAGAAGATGAAATGTTCGAGCATGCATTAATCTCCAACGCACGGGGCATCAAAAAAATATCGTTAACTGAAGAAGACAGACAATGAATTTACGATCCATAGAAATGCTCCATCATAGTAAGCTGGTGGGAAAACACATGCTACATCATTATTTAAAAAAAAAAGATCCAAGAATTATAGCATCCAAACGGAAGACTTCTCACTAATTGATCTTGGAGAAGATTACTATATTATCAAGTTTAAAAAAAAATATATGGAGAAAGCTATCAGTCAAGGACCATGGTTCATCAATGATCGCTCCCTATCCATTTCAAGATGGAAACCAAATTTTGTGGCCACAATTGAAAAATTAACTACCTCGACAATATGGATTAGGCTTCCCCAATTGCCAACAAAATTTTATAATGGTAAAATCCTAGAAAAGATTGGGAATGCAATTGGACGCCTACTTAAAATTGATATGTGTACATCAACTACACTAAGGGGTCTCTATGCAAGAATTTGTGTGGAAATCCCCCTAGAAATTTCAGTCCAACCTTTCCTATATGTTGTCCACCATAAAAAATATATCCATTACGAAGGATAAAACTTCCTTTGTAAAAACTGTGACAGACTTGGACAACATTGGGACATTGTGGCTATATTCAAAAAACAATCATGGATAACAAGTATCCAACGAAGGATAAACCTACAACAACAATAGAGAACACAAAAGCAGAATGAAAAATTATCTCCTTCAACAAAAGAAGGAAATAAGGAGCACGAAATACTCCTCAATACTACAATAATTCAATCAAAAATATCAATGGCCCAGGTATCTCTGTTAATCTGTTCAATGCCAATACAAGTACGTATTTGGATACCCAAATGTTGCAATACAAATCTAAAGAACCCATAAACTCTCTTAAACAAATTAGTTCTAAGAATCCGGCCACCATGGTTAAGGAGCAAACCACCATTCCAATAGAAAATCATTTCTCTCTCCTAAATACTAAGCAAACGATTTTAGAGGAAGCCGCTAATGATAATACTAATAACAAATTAAAAAAATAATATTAGTCATGCAAGTGAACACTTGTCCACTCAAAACAAGGACATAGACATGCTGGATACCAACGTGTCTTCTATAAAATTAAATAAAAAAGAAGAAAACAGTGCCATGCAAATTATCACTCAAAAGGATGAAAATTATTCTTCCTACTAATAATAACCCTACTACACCTATTAACACATGTAAACAAAAATCTGGCCATAATCCTCAGTTAACCAAAGGGAATAAACAAAATCTATTCTCTAGATATGAAAATATACTCCCCCCAAAGCATGTCAGCCAAATGGAAATTCAAGAGCACAATAACAAACAAATGGCATTCACCTTAGAAGACGAAAGGGATACTATGGATCTTCCTATAAAATAAGATATTGGGAAACCAAAATTCATGCACTTGGAAACCCCAATCATTATCCTATCCCTCAATCCCTCCCACACTACCGGAAGAACCAATCCCAATCCTGCTACCAGCTTATTAAATACTCAATCTTCCATTAAAGATTCTATGGCTTCCATCAACCCTAAGAAGAAGGCACAGACTTGTTCAAATCTTACACCAACACAGAGCTCAAACAATGGAGAACCTACTACCCTTCCTCCCATTAGAAAACCCTTACATTGTCTATGCCCAACCTCCACAAGCACATGACTACCAACCTGCCTCGTGGATGGAGTTAGGTCTAATGGGACATGCAATCTCTTTCAATGTTCAAATCAACGGCCAGGAAGCGATAGTGATACTCCTCAACACCCATTACCTAGCCCAGCTAGTAACGGAGGGCATGAGGCTTGCCATGAACAACTACCTAAATCAAGTATGGTTGAACAACATTCTTCAACCACTAACGCCTTCGATGAACCCACAAATGGTGCATGTACTGAGGAATCAGTGGAACATGCCACCACAGTTCAACCCAATCCACCCAATGAATGCCCCCTAGAAATGCCATTCTTCACGATAGAAATGCACTCTCAACTCAACCCCATATTATTTCCATGGGAGATCACCCAGGAAAACCAGGAACAACCAATCCCCCCAGTGTATCACCAAGCATCACCACCACAATACTAAGCAGACCAAGTGCCAGGGCCAGTAGAAGCAACAATGGAGGAGGAAGATGAACCTATCAACCTAGGCTTAGAGCGAGTCCTAGAGTTCTCAAATATCTACGGGATAAAGATATTTCTCTTCACGGATACGCACGATAAGAGGCATGTGTTCAATTTCCCGCTGGCACTCTTCAAGTGCTCGATGGACATCCGACCACCTCAGGATCCAATAGTGGGCAACAGAGTGTGATGACCCAAAGGGTCATATTATAAATTACTCCATTCAAGGACCATTAGCCTTAAAAGATTAATTTTATTTACCTTGATTTGCGTGCACAGTCCAGGCGTGAAACCGGAAAGCTTTTATGTGAAAATATGAGACATAGTAATTTTTGGAATTTAAAATTTGGTTTTAGTTGACTTTGTTCAACACTTTTAGTAAAAGGACCCGGATCTATGTTTTGGCGATCTCGTGAGGTTTGCAGTAAAATATGGGACATGGGCATATTACCGGAACTGAATTCCGAGGTCCCTAGCCTTAGAAATCAATTTTTGAAAGAAATTATTTTGCTGAATTTTTAATGAAATAAAGAAATAAATTAATGTTTGAAACCGTTGGTATCGAGCCTGTATGTTGGTCCCGGAGCTCGATACAAGTTTTTATGATGTTTACATCCTATCTGTGAAATTTGGTAAGAATCGGAGTTGATTTGACGTGATTTGGACTTCCGGTTAAGAAATAGTGAAAGTTGAGTGTTCTTGAGAAAAATGATGTGTTTTGAGGTTAAATCCATAGTTTTAAATGTTATTTTCATGATTTGATCGCACGAGCAAGTCCATATGATATTTTTAGACTTGCATGCATGTTTGGTTTAGAGCCCCGAGGGCTCGGGTGAGTTTCAGATAGGCTACGAGATGTTTTACACTTAGAATTCTCTGCTATTTTGTTATTTTCTGGTGCACTGTCGAGTTGACCTTCGCGTTCGCGAAGCTTCTCTTGCGAACGTGGAGAGTAAAAATGTCTGAGAGAGAAATCCTTCTTCGCGAACGAGTGGAGTTGTATGCGAACATGAAGCACTAGGGGGTAGTACCCTTCGCGAACGCGCCCACCCAACCGCGAATGCAATGTACAAATGAACTTGGGCGAGGGGGAACCTAACTCTACGTGAACGCTTTCAAGACCCCCAGAATGCGAAGGCTAGTGGGCCTGACCCATCGCGAACGTAGAAGGCCAGTGGGCCTGACCCATCGCGAACGCGGCAGACCCATCGCGAACGCGGCAGACCCATCGCGAACGCGATGAAGGCCTGCCCAGTGATATAAAACAACTTCTAAAACTCAGGTAGAACCTATTTTTCACCTTTTTTCGAAATACAAAGACCTAGATGCAATTTTCTTCACAAAAATTCATCGCCAAGGTGTTGCTAATCAATCCTAAACTCTTCTCTTTCAATTACCCAATATTTCATCACTTTCCAACAAAATCAAGAATTTTCATGGTAAAAATTGAGGGTTTGGGTAGAATTAGGGAATTTTGTAAAAATGGGATTTTGACCTCGAATTGAGGTCAGATTTAAAAACTAATTGCATATTCGGGCTCGGGGGTGAATGGGTAAATAAAATTTGGTCCGAACCCTGAGTTTGGATCAAGCGGGCCCGGGGTCGGGTTTTAACTTTTTTTGAGAAAACTTAGGAAATTCATAAATTTTCAGTAAAGTTACTTCCTTTAACATTAATTAATGATATCAAGCTAGTTATGATTAGATTCGAGTGAGTTAGAGGAAAATTCGAAAGGAAAAGCGGTAATTGAGCAGTGAGTGGCCTGCGAAATTGAGGTAAGTGCTTGGTTTAACCTTCACTTGAGGGAATAGGAATCCCCAACTTAAATGCTATGTGAATTTGCATGTGTGTGGTGTATATGTGAAGTGACGAGTATTTGTGCACCACCAAATTGTCTGTTAAACATGATCCTTCCCTGTTTCCAATTATTTACTTTCGAAGTTAATTGTTTCATGATCATTGAGGTTTATATGTCTATATGGATTCATTGATTTATTGTTAAGTATTGCTTTAAGTATTGTGGAAGTGTTGGCTGTTCTTTTGATTTTGATATGTTACATAAGGATTGAGCTGGATATCAGTGTTACGATGTGTATGTAAATTCCGGTTAGCTTCATTACGAAATGATAATTGATGAAGTCTACGAGTTTTACAGCTTCTGTTTACAATTGTTGAAATAAAAATGTTGTGAAAGGCTTGGCCTGAATTGTGAAAGTTTCTTTTTATAAATAAACTGATATGATATGTCTGGTGGGAGCTGTTGCACTCCGCAACAAGGAGTGATAAAGGTGGACATGTGGGATCGGGTTGCACGCTGCAACAGGAGAAATAAGGGTGATATATATAGGGAGGAGAAATAAGGATGGATAGGTGGGAGCGGGTTGTGCGCCGCAACAAGGAGCGATAAGGGTTAATATTTATGTTTTATTAATTTTCAAAAATAAGGATTTGAAAAACTTCGGTTTTATTAAAAAGGTTTTCATTCAATTATTTTTATTGTGATTTAAATTGAAACTTGGAAAATTTAAGAAGTTGATTATAATTGATATTTGAAAAGAGTTATCCAAGTTGTTTCTCTTATTTACTATTGCTAGTTACTGGTTATCGAGTTTATTAATATTGTTTCTTTCTTGCTTTATAATATATATTGTTCATAGGTTATATTGTTAACGCCCTGTCGTAGCCTCATCACTACTTCGTCGAGGTTAGGCTCGGCACGTACTTAGTACATGGGGTCGGTTGTACTGATACTACACTCTGCACTCTTTTGTGCAGATCCAGGTACCGACAAGTGTTAGGAGATCTTAGTAGCTGAGCATTTTCTTTCGGAGACACGAGGTAGATCTGTTGGCGTCCGCATATTCCTGGAGTCTTCTCCTCATTAGTTTTACTGTTTTACTTCATTCAAAACAGACATATGTTTTCTTTCAGCCAAATATTTGTAGTATTCTTTAGTAGTTCGTGAATTGTGACACCAGACCTTGAGGTAGTTTTATAGTTATATATTTAGTTCGTGGTTCGGCTTAATTATTGATCTTTATTAGTATTCATTTTTAAATTGTTTTATTATGTGTAAGTAAACTTTGAAAAGGAAATGGTTAATTAATTTCTAACATTGGCTTGCCTAGCAAGTATTGTGTTAGGCGCCATCACAATCTCGTGGGTTGGGAATTTGGGTCGTGACAAGTTGGTATCATAGCACTAGGTTGCATAGGTCTCACAATTCACAAACAAGCTTGATAGAGTCTGAAGGATCGGTACGGAGACGTCTGTACTTATCTCACAGAGGCTATGAAGTTAGGAACAAACTCAGTTTTTTTTGTTATTTATACTCTGTCGTGCGATTCTTGGTATCTCAAATACTGATTGAACTCTTCTACTCTCTCGCAGATGGCGAGAACACGTGTTTCTTATTCTGCTAACCAACAGTCCGGTCCTCCAGCAGCAGCAACTCCTATTAGGGGCAGAGGCCGAGGCCACGTTAGAGGCTGAGGCAGGGGCAGGACTCAGCCCGTTGCTCATACTACAGCCCCAGCTGCGGAGCCCATATTGATATTAATGAGGGGGCTCTAGCTCAGACCATTCCAGTTGGACCAGCTCAGGTTCCAGAGGGGTTAATTGCTACCCCGGTACTTTAGGATGTTTTGGTCCGGTTAATGGGCCTTATGGAGAGTGTAGACCAGACTGGTGCACTCCCTGTTGCATCAGCCACATCTGAGGCTGGAGGAGGGGTCCAGACTCCTGTTACCCACACTCCTAATCAGACTACTCCTTAGGTTCAGATCCCAGCAGCCAATCCAGTTGAAGTAATTCAGCCAGTTGCTCCAGCGCCGCCCATTGATGGGGCAACTATGACTTCCTGTAACGACCCGACCATTAGTTCCGAGAGTTTACCCTGTTTCCCCCATTCTTCTTCATTGCTTGTATGGTTCATCTCTTTTGTGTGGTGTTAGGTTGGTTGACTCGGGTTCAGAGTGGTCGTGGTGAGAATTAAGGCACTTAGTCTCTTAAATGAGCTCAATAGTTGGAAAAGTCAACCAGGAATTGACTTATAGGTAAACGACCTCGGAATTTAGATTTTATGGATCAAATAGCTTCGTTAGGTGATTTGGTACTTATGAGTGTGTTCGGAATGTAGTTTTGAGGTCCGGTGTAGAATTAGGCTTGAATTGGCGAAAGTTAGTTTTTGTGATTTTCGGTAAGCAGTGGAAAATAGGCTATCGGGGTCGGAATGGAATACCAGAAGTTGGAGCAGGTTCGTAGTTTCATTATGGACGTGTGTGCAAATTTTCATATCATTTGGACGAGGTTTGATTAGTTTCGGCATCGTTGGCGAATTTCAGAATTTTGAATATCTTTAGCTTGAATCATGGGTTGAATTAGTGTTTCGATGTTATTTTGGGTGTTCCGAGAGTTCGACTAAGTCCGGTTGATCATTTATGACTTGTTTGTATTTTTGGTTGGGGTCCCAAGGGCCTCAGGTTGAGTTCGGATGGGTAACGACATGATTTTTGGCATTTTGGAGTTGCTGGTGGGAAAATTTCTAGTGTTTCCGCACCTGCGGATGGGGAACCGCAGGTGCAAGCCCGCAGAAGCGGACAAGGCTCCGCAGATGTGGAAGTTGGCTGAGTCAGCAAAGGTCGCAGGTGCGAGACTTGGACCGCACCTGCGGAGTCGAAGGTGCAGAGGATTTGTCGCAGGTGCGAAAGAGGGGGACCTGGCCAAGGAGCGCAGGTGCGGACGCCTGGTCGCGCCTGCAAACCCGCAGGTGCGAGAATAAGGCCGCAGGTGTGGAAGTCCGGAATTAATTCATTTTTGCAGGTGCGCATCTGGGACCGCAGGTGCAAGTCTGCAGGTGCAAGAAAATGACGGTCATCACTGGGCAGAACCTATAAAACGAACCCTTAGCGAATTTTGACCATTCTTTCACCATTGTTATTCGGGTTTGAAGCTTTTGAAGGATTTTTGAAGAGGGAAATCAATAGTTCTTCATTGAGGTAAGATTTTGGACTTAAAACTCGTTTATATGTGATTAAAGGTCGGATTAGTAGTGGAACTTTGGGGGGAAATAGTGTTTAAATAGGTAAATTAGGGCTTGTGATTTAGAGACCTTAAAATAGAAATTTGAGGGGTCATTTGGACTCCGATTTCAGTGTTGTTGGTATGTATAGACTCGTGGGAGGATGAGGATTTTTGTGGTGTAAATTTCATATAGTTCCGAGGCGTGGGCTCGGGGGTCGGGTTTGACCAATTTCGGGATTTTTGAGTATTTTTGATAAATTTCGATTAGGTTTCGTTCCTTGGCATATTATAATGATATACATCTGATTGTTGGTAGATTTGGAGCACTCAGAGGCTGAATTTAGAGGCAAAGGCACTGCGAAATAGTATTTTAGCCGGTTTTGAGGTAAGTAACATTTCCAAACTTGGTTCTGAGGGTTCGAAACCCCGAGCTAAATGATTTATGACTATAATTGAGGTGACGCACATGCCAAGTGACGGGCATGCGGGCGTACACCGAGTATTTGTGGCCTGGATTATCCCATGGCACCACTTAGTGATTATTCCTTGATGATATTTGTACTTCTGTTAATGTGGTAATCGTGAACCTGTTAGAAATCATGTTAAGTAAAAATGCTAGGCTTCATGCCGAAAATGCTGAGACCCGAGTGGTCGTATATTACTGTCTCATTTTGTGATTATTTGATTTCATATACTCAGTCCTGTTATAGCATACCACTTCATATCTCAGTCTCAATATTGTTAATTATATGCATACTTATAATTGTTTCGGGATGATGGATGCATCTGTGATCCATGTGAGTGAGACTGAAGAGTAATAACTGAGTGAGGCCGAGAGCCTATTATTGAGACAGTTATGAGATCGGACTGCACACCGCAGCGATACTTAAATCATGCCTTCGTTGGCTTGATATAGTGCTTGGGCCACTAGGGCCCCTCCAGAGTCTTTACACCCCCAGTGAGCGCATTGATGTTGAGGGATGGATTTTCCCTAGGCATGGATCGTGTCCGAAGTGGATTTTATGTGAGGGATGGATCGTCCCTGGACATGGATCTTGTCCGAGTGTTGTATTCCGGAGATGGACTTTCTCCGTGGGGCTGGATTGGTCTTTTTACTCAGTACGGAGTGACTACAGTCACCAATGATTATGTACATTCCAGGATGGACTTTTCCCTAAGCCTGAGAGCCATATACAGTACTGAGTGGACTGCTGTGTGAGGTTCGTGAGCACTAGGTGCATATCCACACTGGTTTCATACATATATTTTATGATGGCATGTAGAGTATAATGGCATAATTGGCATATTTACTCATTCTGATAAACTGTTAGCATGTCTAATTTTTGTATACTATTTATTGTAAATTCTGAGGTTTTGTCCGTCACTACCTCTCAGCCCATAGTTTGGGTTCGTTACTTTTTAGTTGGTGTACTCACGTTACCCCTGCACCTTGTGTGCAGATCCAGGTACACCGAGACCCGGTAGTGGATATTGAGCAGTTGTCAGAGTTTCACTGGAGTTGTCGAGGTAGCAGCCGGCGATCGTGATCTCGTCTTCTCTTCCTTATTCCACTTGTTGCACTTATTTTTAGACTATGTTGTCTATTTCTTCATTCTTTATTTTTTATGTAGCAGCTCATGACTGAGTGATATCGGATCCGGGGTTAGAGATTTTTAATTTTTGTTTCAAATATTATTTTTAAACTTCAGACTCTTAGTATTATCAATAAGTTTGTTTAAAATTGTATTTTTACTGAAAATTGAATTTAGCTTTGAAACAAGGGCCGGCTTGCCTGGTTCCACGACATGCGCCATCACAACCCCGAAATCGGGTCATTACACTTCTAATGCTTTGTGGATATTGGACAGGTTCATCAAGCTTTTCCCTATTCACTTCAGTGGTGCTACTTCAGAGGATCCTCAGGAATATATGGACAACTGTCATGAGGTTATTCGTAATATGGGTATTTTGGAGACCAATGGGGTCGACTTCGCCGCATTTCAGATGACTGGTTCTGCCAAGAAATGGTGGAAGATTATTTGTTGACTAGACCAGTAGGGTCGCCTGCTTTGACCTGAGATCAGTTTTCTCACATTTTTTTGGAGAAATTTTTGCCTATTACTACCAGAGAAGAGAAGTGTCGTCAGTTTGAGCGTCTTCAGCAGGGGGTATGACAGTTACCCAGTATGAAAATTGTTTTGTGGATTTGGCTCGGCATGCTATTCTTTTGTTGCCTACTGAGAGAGAGGGGGTTAGGAGATTTATTGAGGGCCTTGCCCAGTCCATCAGGTTGCAGATGGCTAAGGACACAAGGACTGAGATTTCATTTCAGGATGCGGCCAATGTGGCCAGGAGAGTTGAGACGGTTCTCGGGATGGGAGGTCAGGGGTCAGACAAGAGAACTCGTCATTCCGGTAGATTCAGCGGTGCCTCGTCTGGAGGCGGAGATACTCAAGGTAGAGGCCATTCTTCCAGGCCATTTAATTCAGCACTTCAGACGTCCCATGGTGCTTCAGGTGGTCGTGGCTCTTACTTGCCTTATTCTGATCAGTCAGCCCCTATCAGAGCACCTTCTCTTCAGAGTTATTATCGTGGTCAGTCTGTTCGTCAGGGTCATCCTCAGTATCAGGATGGTTGTTATGAGTGTGGTGAGTATGGACTCATTTAGAAATCTTGTCCGAAATTTTTGGGTAATCAACCTCAGTACTAGAATTCCCGTGCTATAGTTTCGGCACCAACTGCAACACCACCTGCCCAGCCAGCTAGGGGTAGGGGTCAGGTAGTCAGAGGTAGAGGTCAGAATGTTAGAGGTGGAGGTCAGCATGTTAGAGGTGGAGGCCAGCCCGTTAGAGGTGGTGGCCAGCCTGTTATAGGTGGAGGACCACCTATCAGAGGTCCTCCCGGTGACGTAGTTCAGGGTGGTGGGGCCCAACCTCGATTATATGCATTTCCAGCTAGACCCGAGGCGGAGTCCTCCGCTGCAGTTATCACAGGTACTATTTTAGTTTGTAATAAAGATGCTTCAGTTTTGTTTGATCTGGAGTCTACTTATTCTTATGTGTCATCCTATTTTGCCTTGTATTTGCCCCGCAATTCCTTGAGCTTCCCTGTTTATGTGTCTACGTCGGTGGGGATGCTGTTGTTGTAGATTGTGTATATCGTTCGTGCGTAGTCATTATCGAGGGTCTTGAAACTAGTGTAGACCTTTTTCTTCTTGACATGGTCGATTTGGATGTCATATTGGGCATGGATTGGTTGTCGCCTTATTATGCCATCTTGTACTTTCACGCTAAGACAGTTACTTTAGCTTTGTCGGGATTGCCTCGGCTAGAATGGAAAGGGGCTCCTGGTCATTCTCCCAGCAGAGTGATTTCTTATGCCAAGGTTCGTTGCATGGATGAGAAATGATGTTTTGATTATTTGGCTCATATCCGTGATTCTGATGCCGAGATTTCTCCAATAGAGTCAATGCCTATTGACCGGGAGTTTCCATGCAGACCTGTCGGGGATGCCACCCGACAGGGATATAAATTTTTGTATTGATGTTTCTCCGGGCACTCAGTCCATTTATATTCCTCCATACCGGATGGCCCTACCAGAATTGAAAGAACTGAAAGAACAGTTGTAAGACCTACTTAATTAGGTTTCGTTAGGCCTAGTGTCTCACCCTGGGGTGCACCAATATTTTTTGTAAAGAAGAAGGATGGATCGATGAGAATGTGTATAGATTACCGACAATTGAATAAATTTACTATAAAAAATAAGTATTTGTCTCCAAGAATTGATGATTTACTTGATCAGCTTCATGGTACTAGTGTGGTTTTCAAAAATTGACCTGAGATCGGGCTACCATCAGTTGAAGATTAGGGCGCCCGATGTTCCAAAAATAGCCTTTCGAACAAGGTATGGGCACTACAAATTTTTGGTGATGTATTTTGGCTTGACTAATGCAGCAGCAACCTTTATGGATTTGATGCATCGAGTTTTCAATCCTTATCTGGATTCCTTCGTAATTGTGTTCATTTCTGATATTCTTATATACTCCCGCATTCGGGAGGAGCATGAACAACACCTCCGTATAGCACTCCAGACCTTGAGGGATAATCAGCTGTATGCAAAATTTCAAAGTGTGAATTTTGGTTAGATTCAGTAGCTTTATTGGTTCACGTAATATCAGCAGCGGGTAGTCAGGTAGATTCTAAAAAGATAGAGGCAGTCAAGAACTGGCCTAGACCCACTTCAGCCACAGAAATCAAGAGCTTCTTGAGTTTGGCGGGATACTAGCGTCGTTTTGTGGAGGGGTTCTCGTCTATAACAGCCCCGATGACGAGATTGACTCAGAAGGGTGCCCCATTTAAATGGTCGGGTGAGTGTGAGGCGAGCTTCTAGAAGCTCAAGACAGCCTTGACTTCAGCATCGGTATTGGTGTTACCATCAGGTTCAGGATCTTTCACGGTATATTGTGATGCTTCCCGTGTTGGATTGAGAGCGGTATTGATGCAAGAGGACAGGGTGATAGCATATGCGTCTCGGCAGTTAAAGATTCACAAGAAGAATTATCCTGTCCATAACTTAGAGTTGGCAGCCATTGTTCATGCATTGAAAATATGGAGACACTATCTTTATGGCGTGCCATGTGAGGTTTACACGGATCATCGTAGCCTCCAGTACTTGTTCAAGCAAAAGGATCTTAATTTGAGACAGAGGAGATGGTTAGAGTTATTGAAATATTATGACGTCACTATATTGTATCATTCGGGAAAGGCCAATGTGATGGCCGATGCATTGAGTAGGAAAGCAGTAAGTATGGGCAACCTTGCATGTATTCCAGTTTGCGAGAGACCGTTAGCTTTAGACATTCAGACATTGGCTAATCAGTTCGTGAGGTTGGATATTTTTCCCAGCCATGTTCTAGCTTGTATAATTGCTCAGTCTTCCTTATTCGAGCGTATCAGAGAATGGCAGGATGATGACCCGCACTTGATGGTCCTTAAGGACACCGTTCGGCATGGTGGTTCCAAGAAGGTTACAGTTGGAAATGATGGTGTTTTGAGGATGCAGGGTCGTATATGTGTGCCTAATGTTGATGGCATTCATGAGTTGATTCTTGAATAAGCTCACAGTTCTAAGTATTTTATTCACCCGGGTGCTGCCAAGATGTACCAGGACCTACAACAGCACTACTGGTGGCGAAGGATGAAGAAGGATATTTTTGCTTATGTGGCTCGTTGTTTGAATTTCCAACAGGTGAAATATGAGCATCAAAAACCCGGTGATTTACTTTAGCAGATAGAGATTCCTGAGTAGAAGTGGGAGCGTATCACTATGGACTTCGTTGTTGGACTCCCACAGACTCAGAGGAAGTTCGACGTCATTTGGGTTATTGTGGATAGGTTGACTAAATCAGCACATTTCATTATAGTGGCAAGTACTTATACTTCGGAGCGGTTGGCAGAGATATATATTCAAGAGATTGTTCGCCTTCACGGTGTGCCCATGTCTATTATTTCTGATCAAGGTACGCAGTTTACCTCGCACTTTTCGAGGGCAGTTCAGCTAGATTTGGGTACCCGAGTTGAGTTGAGCACCGCATTTCATCCTCAGACGGGCGGGCAGTCCGAGCGTACTATTCATATTTTAGAGGATATGTTTTGCGCTTGTGTTATTGACTTTGGAGGTTCTTGGGATCAGTTCTTGCCGTTAAGGGAGTTTGCCTACAATAATAGTTATCAGTCGAGCATTCAAATGGCTCCCTATGAGGCATTATATAGTAGACGGTGTAAATATTCGGTTGGGTGGTTTGAGCCGGGAGAGGCTTGGTTATTGGGTACAGACTTAGTTCAAGAGGCCTTAGATAAGGTCAAGATTATACAGGATCGACTTCGTGCAGCTCAGTCTAGGCAAAAGAGTTACACTGATCGTAAAGTTCGGGATGTGGCATTCATGGTTGTAGAGAGAGTATTACTTCGGGTATCGCCCATGAAGGTTGTTATGAGATTTGGGAAGAAGGGTAAGTTGATCCCTAAGTATATCGGGCCATTTGAAATTCTTGATAGAGTGGGGGAGGTAGCTTATAGACTTGCGTTGCCTCCAAGGTTATCCTCAGTTCATTCGGTATTTCATGTATCTATGCTCCGGAAATGTCATGGTGACCCGTCCCACGTGTTAGATTTCAGCTCTGTCCAATTGGACAAAGATTTGACGTATGAGGAGGAGCCGGTAGCCATTCTAGACCGGAAGGTTCGTCAGTTGAGATCAAAGATTTACCCTTTAGCTCGAGTGTAGTCGAGAGGTCAGCCCGTTGAGGCAGCTACTTGGGAATCCGAGTCGGACATGCAGAGCAGATATCCCCACTTGTTTGCCATTTCAGGTAATTTTTCATGTCCGTTCGAGGACGAACGTTTGTTTTAGAGGTGGAGATTGTGATGACCCAAAGGGTCATCTTATAAATTAAGACTCCATTCCAAGGTCATTAGCCTTAAAAAATTAATTTTATTTACCTCGATCTGCGTGCGCATTCCGAGCGTGACAACGGAAAAGCTTTTATGTGAAAATATGAGAAATAGTAATTTTTGGAATTTTTAGTTTCGTTTTAGTTGACTTTGTTCAACATTTTTAGTAAATGGACCTGGATCTGTGTTCCGACGATCCCGAGAGGTCCACAGTAAAATATGAACATGGGCGTATGCCCGGAACTGAATTCCGAGGTCCCTAGCCTTAGAAATTAATTTTTGAAAGAAATTGTTTTGCTGGATTTTTAATGAAATAAAGAAATGAATTAATGTTTGAAACCGTTGGTATAGAGCCCGTATTTTGGTTCCGGATCTCGATACAGGTTTGTTATGATGTGTACATCCTATCAGTGAAATTTGGTAAGAATCGGAGTTTATTTGACGTGATTCGGACGTCCGGTTGAGAAATAGTGAATGTTGTGTTCTTGAGAAAAATGATGAGTTTTGAGATTAAATCCATAGTTTTAAATGTTATTTTCATGATTTGATTGCATGAGCAAGTCCGTATGATTGTTTTTAGACTTGCATGCATGTTTGGTTTAGAGCCCCGAGGGCTCGGGTGAGTTTCGGATAGGCTATGGGATGTTTTACACTTAGAATTCCTTGATGTTTTGTTGTTTTCTGGCCCACTGACGAGTTGACCTTCGCGTTCGCGAAGCTTCTCTCGCGAATGCGGAGAGTAAAAATGTCTGAGGGACAAATCCTTATTCGCGAACGCGTGGAGTTGGACGCGAACGCGAAGCACTGGGGGGTAGTACCCTTCGCGAACGCGCCTACCCAACCGCGAACGCAATGTACAAATGGACCTGGGGGAGGGGGAACCTACTTGCTCTATGTGAACGCGGCCACCTGGTCGCGAACACGGAGGGCATTGGGCCTAACTATGCGAACGCGTTCAAGACCCCGCGAACGCGAAGGCCATTGGGCCTGACCCATCTCGAACGCGATGAAGGCCTGCCCAGTTATATAAAACAACTTTTAAAACTCGGGCAGCACCTATTTTTCACCTATTTTCGAACTACAAAGACCTAGAGGCGATTTTATTCACAAACATTCATCCCCAAGGTGTTGGTAATCAATCCTAAACTCTTCTCTTTCAGTTACCCAATGTTTTTCATCACTTTTCAATTCAAAATCAAGAATTTTCATGGTAAAAATTGAGGGTTTGGGTAGAATTAGGGAATTTTGTAAAAATGGGATTTTGACCTCGAATTGAGGTCGAATTTCGAAACTAATTGCATATTCGAGCTCGGGGGTGAATGAGTAAACGAAATTTGGTCCGAACCCCGAGTTTGGATCAAGCAGGCCCAGGGTTGGGTTTTAACTTTTTTCGAGAAAACTTAGGAAAATCATAAATTTTCAGTAAAGTTACTTCCTTTAGCCTTAATTAATGATTTAAATCTAAATACGATTAGATTCGAGTGGGTTAGAGGCAAATTCGAAAGGAAAAGCCGTAATTGAGCAGTGAGTGGCCTGCGATATTGAGGTAAGTGTTTTGGTTAACCTTGACTTGAGGGAATAGGAATCCCCAACTTAAATGCTATGTGAATTCGCATGTGTGTGGTGTATAGGCGAGGTGACAATTATCTATGCACCACCAAATTGTCTGTTAAACATGATCCTTCCAATTATTTGCTTCCGGACTTAATTGTTTTATGATCATTGAGGTTTATATGTCTATTTGGATTCGTTGATTTATTGTTAAGTATTGCTTCAAGTATTGTGGAAGTGTTTGCTGTTCTTTTTGTTTTGTTATGTTACATAAGGATTGAGCTGGATATCAGTGTTACGATATGTATATAAATTCCGGTTAGCTTCGTTACGAAATGATAATTGATGAAGTTTATGAGTTTTACAGCTTCTGTTTACAATTGTTGATATAAAAATGTTGTGAAAGTCTTGGCCTGAATTGTGAAAGTTTCTTTTTATAAATAAAATGATATGATATGTCTGGTGGGAGCGGGTTGTATGCCGCAACAAGGAGTGATAAGGGTGGACAGGTGGGATCGGGTTGCACGCCGTAACAGGAGAAATAATGGTGATATATATAGGGAGGAGAAATAAGAGTGGACAGGTGGGAGCGGGCTGCGCGCCGCAACAAGGAGAGATAAGGGTAAATATTTATGTTTTACTAATTTTCAAAAATAAGGATTTGGAAAATTTTGGTTTTATTAAAAAGGTTTTCATACTCTGATTTTTATTGTGATTTAAATTTAAACTTGAAAAATTGAGAAGTTGATTATAATTGATATCTGAAAAGAGTTACCTGAGTTTTTTCTCTTATTTACTATTGCTAGTTACTGGTTATCGAGTTTATTATTATTGTTTCTTTCTTGCTTTATTATATATATATTGTTCACAGGTTATATTGTTAACGCCCCGCCGTAGCATCGTCACTACTTCGTCGAGGTTAGGCACGTCACTTACTCAGTACATGGGGTCGGGTGTATTGATACTACACTCTGTACTCTTTTGCGCAGATCCAGGTACCGGCCAGTGTTAGGAGATCTTAGTAGCTAAGCATTTTCTTTCGGAGACACGAGGTAGATCTGCCTCATTAGTTATTTACTGTTTTACTTCATTCAAAACAAACATATGTTTTTTTCAACCTAATATTTGTAGTATTCTTTAGTAGTTCGTGAATTGTGACACCAGACCTTGGGGTAGTTTTATAGTTATATATTTAGTTTATGGTTCGGCTTAATTATTGATCTTTATTAATATTCTAAATTATTTTATTATGTTTAAGTAAACTTTAAAAAGGAAATGGTTAATTAATTTCTAACATTGGCTTGTCTAGCAAGTATTGTGTAAGGCACCATCACGATCCCGTGGGTTGGGAATTTAGGTCGTGACATAGAGCCATGATCCTAGTGCTATCACTGAGAAGGAATCCCGTCTTTCTATGGGGAATAAGGGAGAACGGGGAACCATCAAACTCAAACATTAATATCTCTATGAATCGTCCAACCAATTTCATTATATGGAACATAAGGGGTGAAAACAATGACAATTTTAGGAGAAATTTTAGGGAAATGATAGATACGCATAGGCCTTGCATGGTAACCTTATTAGAAACAAGAATGGGAAATCATGTTGATATGCTTAATGGCTTTGGGTTTATGGAGATAATAGAGGTGCCAGTGGAAGGCCAGTCAGGAGGCATGGTTGTAATGTGGAACCATGAAGTGGTCCGTGTTCAAAATGCAGTCCGTAGAAATCAAGAAATTCATGCAACTATAGAGGTACTACCTATTCGTAAAACCTATTTTTTTCTTCAATTTATGCTAGTACTGATGTTCATAAAAGAAATTTGATGTGGGAAAACCTAGAAAATATCAGCAAAACCTATAAAGGACCTTGGATGGTAGGAGAGGATGTCAATGATATTCTATCATCAAATGAAACTTTTGGTGGAAAATCGATTAAAGATAGTAGAGCTAGGTATATTTGCTCTAAGATTAACAGTTGCAACTTACTTGATCTGGGCTTTAAAGGGTGTAAGTATACCTGGTCTAATAACAGACATAGGAATAAGGGTCTTCTAATGGAAAGATTAGATAAGATATTAAGGAATGAGGAATGGATTGAACTCTTCCCTAAAAGCTCTATAATTCACTTACCCAAAACATACTCTGACCATAATCCTATACTAGTTGAATTAATTCCAAAAAATAAGTTAACTCATAATATACCCTTTAAGCTCGAGACCTTCTGGTGCAAACATCCAGAATTCCAAACAATTGTAGAAAAAAGTTGGTATGAACCTGATTATTTTAGAGCTAGCCTAAACTTTGTGAAAATATTAAAACCTTGGAAGAATAATACCTTTGGTAACGTCATGGGAAAAAAGAGAAAACTACTTGCTAGACTTTAAGGAATCCAGAATTCCAGTAGCTATACTACGAGTAATTTCCTTCGATCACTGGAGTATGATTTGAAAAGGGAATATAATGATATCCTAAGAATCTAAGAGGACTATTGGAAATTAAGGTCTAGAATATTGTGGTTAAACGAAGGAGACGCTAACACAAATATTTTTCATATTTCGGCCACTAATAGAAAAAGAAGAACCAAAATAAATTTCTTTAAGGATGATATCGGAAATTGGATCAATGAACACCATATTATTATGTCACATGTGATCGATTAATACACAACTTCATTCACAACATCTCACTCCCTAACTAGTTGGATTTGCCCACTGAGAAACCCCTCTACTCGTAAGAATGTAGATCTGAACTTTTTAGACAACCCCCTGATAGATATTAAAATTAAAAGGGCCATCTTTTCTTTTAAACCTTTCAAAGCCCTAGGGCTGGATGGCCTCCACCCCTTCTTTTTCCAGAAATATTGGAAAATTATAGGTCATTCGGTAACAAATCTTTGTCATGATATCTTTCGAAATTAGGAAATCCCCAGAGAAATTAATAGAACCTATTTGTGCCTTATCCCTAAAATCCCTAATGCAAATAACATTAGAAACTTCAGACCAATTGGACTTTGCAATACTATCTACAAGTTAATAACAAAAATTCTAGCAAATCGACTAAAACCATTCCTAGAACAATTGATTAGCCCCTTCCAGGCAAGTTTCATGAAAAATAGAAGAGCCTCTGATAATGCAATCACCATCCAAGAACTTGTTTCCAATTTAAAAAAGATAAAAGACAAACATGGTCAAATGATATTAAAAATTGATCTAGAAAAGGCTTTTGACCGTTTGGAATGGTCTTTTGTTCATCACACTCTAAAATACTTCAAATTCCCTCCCGGATTCTCTAAGCTATTATTAAGTTGTATTTCAAAAAGTAGTATAGAAATTTTAGTTAATGGCTCTGTCACAAAATTCTTTGCGCCAAGTCGAGGCATCAGGCAAGGTGATCCCATTTCACCCTATATCTTCATTCTTTGCTTAGAAATGCTAACAAGATATATAGACCATCAAGTCGATATTAGGAATTGGGATCCAATAACCATAGGGAAAAGATGTCTAAAGTTTTCTCACCTATTTTTTGCTGACGATCTTACATTAATATGATAAATCATGCCATGCCATTAAAATAGATTAGATCAGTTTTGTAATCTATAAGGTCAATGCATCAACAGTGCTAAATCAAAGGTCATCTTATACAATAACTGCACTCTTTCACTCACAAAGGATGTTACAACTAGACTAGGTATAAAGAAATGTGACAACTTTGGTATCTACCTAGGATTCCCAATATTAAACAAATGCCCAAAGCCTAGAGACTACCAATTTATAATTGATGAGAACCAAGCTAGCATCCTAGAAGATGAAATTCATTAACTTAGCAGGGAGGACAATCCTATCCCACTCTTGCCTAAATTCAATACCCAATCACTATATGCAGTACACCTTACTACCAAAAAATATCCTTAACAATATTGATAAAATTCAAAGGGATTTTATATGGGGTAGCACCTGAAAAAAAGGAAAATCCATTTGGTTAAATGGTCTACACTATGCCAACCAAAATCCAATGGAGTCCTAGGTATCCATAATGCTATTACTAAGAATTTATGCACACTAGCTAGCCTAGTATCGAGAATTCTTACAAATGCTACAACCCCCTGGGCTAGATTAACCATGACCTCTTATGGAACTAGTGTTGCAAAAAATAAAAGCTCCTTCGTCTGGAAAAGTATTCAAAGGGGATGAGAATTATGCTCAAAGGGTATCACTTTATCATTCCAACATGAACATATGAGAAACCAACTGGATACCTAATATAGGAAACCTTAGAAAGGAATTAATTGTTCCTCTCTCTATTATAGACCACTCAATAAAAATAAGGGACATTTTCAATGGGAAAACACGGAACTTTAATGAACTATCGTTCAACATCCCTAGTGATATAAAGGAAAATATCACTAAGACAAGAATTCGTCTTAAAGGCCCTACTAATGATATTCTGATATGGTCGTTAAATACAAAAATCTTTTTCACAACCAAGTCCTATAACACTCTTATAGAACCTCCTCCAGACAATCAATTAGAATCCAAATGGATTTGGAACCTAAATTGCCCTAATAAAATCAAATTCTTCTTATGGTAGTGTCTCCACAATAGGATACCATGCAGAAAATATCTTTCACAAATTGGTCTAAACATTGATCTCATCTGCCCTATATGCAAATGCCAAGAAGAGGAATCAATAATCCATATTTTCCTAAAATGTAAAGCCGTCAAACATTTCTGGGATAGTTTTGGGTGGAAACATTATTACAAAGAAAATGAAAAGCACTGGCTCCTGTAATTAAAGGACTTTGAATATCCTCTAAATAACAATTATATTAATTGGAATTCCTTCTTCCCATTTGCCATCTGGCACATCTGGCTTAATAGAAATAACAACAATCAAAACAATATTGACAATTCTATTAGTGATATTCAAATTACCCAAAGAGCTACTGAATTCAAGCTACTCACGGATAAGGGCATCAACACTCCTTTTATAATTCACGTAATGGTTAAGTGGTGCAAACCACCAACAGGCTGGTTTAAACTTAACATAGATGCTAGTTTCAACAACCATAACCAAAAATGTGGCATTGGGGGTGTATTCATAAATGTCAATAGGAAATGGGTGGTTGGATTTGCAAAATCTACCCATGCTAACGACTCACTAGAAGAAGAAATGAAAGCACTGATAGAGGGGCTCAAAACAGCACAAGAATGAGGAATGTTCCCTCTTGTAATAGAGACAAACTCCACAGAGGTAATCCACTCTATACAACAAGTTAATACTTTATATGATAACATTGTTAATGAATGCAGGTGGTTCATGCACCAGCAGAAGGTAACTCTCCAGCACATATTCAGGCAAGGGAATAGGATAGCTCATCATCTGGCAAAGAAGATGAAGGCAAAGGGAAAACAACATTTTGTACTACCCCCATCTTATGTGAACTCTATTGTGGAAAGTGAATAAAAAGAACTCTATGTTTTTGTTAAGTCTTTATCTTATGATGCTTGCAATATACTAGCAAGCTTAGGCAATCAATGTGTCCTTAGCGACACAAATTATGAAGGTTATGTACGAAACATTAAGTAGTTATTAATATAATATTTCTTCTTTGCTCAACAAAGGTTTAGAATATATTTAATGAGCTACTGTCTCAATGTAATAATAATATTTGTTCTCCTCATTTAAGCAAATGTTACATTTACTTAATCTCAATTTTTGTATTCAAACAATTTATTCTTCTTGTGTGCGTATATATAATATTGATCGATGTAAAATATACGTGCAACGCATTTATGCTAAAATTAGTAAATATAAAAGAAGATACATATGTTTTTCTTATGTGAACAGTGAACACTAACAACGATTTTTAGAGTGTAGGAGTCCTTTTTTTATTTTCTTGAAATACTTATTTAGTGTGTAAAATAAGTAAAGTAAAACTAGAAGAGTATCTTTTCGTAACACCCCAAACTTTAGACAGAGTCCCACATCGGCAAAACACAAGAGGATGCTGAGTATATAAGTTAAAAAGTCATAGACCCTAGTGATGCATTTTAAATCTGTGATGGCCCAGGCCTAGAGCGGACAATATCACTAACGGGATGGGCTGTTACAGATAGTATCAGAGCCACTCTTGTGTCAGCCTTGCCGATGGTGGGTCAGAGTTCAACTGAGTTTAGGCAGATCCCCGTTGGGCGGAGTAAACCTCAGTGCTGAGTCTAAGAGAATCCTATGTGGTGAAGGAAACCTCAGCGAGGATGCTGAGCCCATAAGAGGGCTGTATGAAACAACCCAAACTTTAGACAGAGTTCCACATTGACAAAACACAAGAGATGTTGGGTATATAAGTTAACAAGTCTTAAGCCCTAGTGACGCGTTTTAAATCCGTGAGGTCCTAGGCCAAGAGCGTACAATATCACTAGCGGGCTGGGTTGTTACAGATAAAGGTTGTTGGGGCATTGGTGATGGTGGCGTGATGAGGATGCAGGGCCGGATATGTGTGTCCAATGTGGATGGGCTACGAGAGTTGATTCTTGAGGAGGCCCACAACTCGCGGTATTCCATCCATCCGGGTGTAGCGAAGATGTACCAGGATTTGAGACAAAACTATTGGTGGAGGAGGATGAAGAAGGATATAGTTGGGTTTGTGGCCAGGTGTCTCAAATGTCAGCAGGTTAAGTATGAGCATCAGAGACCGGGTGGCTGGCTTCAGAGGTTGGAGATCCCAGAGTGGAAGTGGGAGCGGATCACCATGGATTTTGTAGTTGGACTCCCACGGACTTCGAGGAAGTTCGATGCTATTTGGATGATTGTGGATTGGCTGATCAAGTCAGTCCATTTCATCCCAGTGATGACTACTTAATCTTCAGAGAGGTTGGACGATAATTACATCAGAGAGATTGTCACCCTTCATGGTGTCCCAGTTTCCATCATTTCAGACAGAGGTACACAGTTTACATCACGGTTCTGGAGAGCCGTACAGCAGGAGTTGGGTACTATAATGGAGCTGAGCACAACATTTCACCCTCAGACGGATGGGCAGTCCGAGCGCATGATTCAGTTTCTAGAGGATATGCTCTGTGCTTGTGTGATGGAGTTTGGAGGGTCATGAGACCAGTTCTTGCCACTTGCGTAGTTTGCCTACAACAACACTTAGTCTAGCAGTTAGATGGCACCATATGAGGCTCTGTATGGTAGGCGGTGTTGGTCCCTAGTGGGTTGGTTTGAGTCGGGTGAGGCCCGATTATTGGGTACAGACTTGGTCCAGGATGCCCTGGATAAGGTGAAGGTGATTCAGGATAGACTTCGCACCGCCCAGTCCAGACAGAAGAGTTATCCGGAACAGAAGGTTCGCGATTTAGCATTCATGGTTGGAGAGCGGGTCTTGCTTAGGGTATCACTTATGAAGAGCGTCAAGAGGTTCGGGAAGAAACAAAAGTTGATCCCGAGGTACATTAGTCCTTTTGAGATATTGCATCGTGTTGGGGAGCCTGCTTATGAGATTACCCTACCTCCCAGCCTAGTAGGAGTTCATCCGGTATTCCACGTTTCTATGCTCTGTAAGTATCACGGTGATCCGGATCATGTATTGGATTTCAGATCAGTCCAGTTGGACAAGGATCTATCTTATGTTGAGGAGCTAGTGGCTATCTTGGACAGGCAGGTCAGAAAGCTAAATTCAAAGAACATTACTTCAGTGAAGGTTCAATGGAGGGATCAGCTCGTCAAGGAGGCGACTTGGGAGACCGAGCTGGATATGCGCAGCAGTTATCCTCATCTTTTCTCAGCTTCATATATGTTTTTATACTCGTTCGAGGACGAAGGATTACTTTAAGAGGGGGAGAATGTAATGACCCGGACGGTTGTTTTGAGAGTTAGAGCCTCGATCCCCTATTAATTACTTTCCCCCTATTTGATTCTGCTATTTTGTTTTGTCAGGAGGATTCGTGTTTCTTTTTTAAACAAATTGAGACACTTAGTCTCTTATTTGGGAGCTTAAGTTGGGAAAGTTGACCAGATGTCGACTTATGTGTAACGACCTCGGATTCGAATTTTGATGGTTCTATTAGGTGATTTTGGACTTAGGAGTGCGTCCGGAATGTAATTTGGAGGTCCGTTGTAGATTTAGGCTTGAATTGACAAAGTTTGGAATTTTGGTGATTGGGTCGACAGTGAAAATTTTGACATCAGGCTCGGAATGGAATTCCGAAAGTGGGAATAGGTTCCTAGTCTTATTTTTGACTTATGTGTAAAATTTGAGGTCATTCGGACGATTTTGATATGTTTCAGCGTCGTTTATAGAATTTAGAAATTTCAAAGTTCATTAGGCTTGAATCCGCGTGTAAATCGTGTTTTTGATGTTGTTCGATGTGGTTGAAGGCTCGACTAAGTTCGTATGGTGTTTTAGGATTGGTTGGTATGTTTTTGGTTGAGGTCCGGGGGGCTTCGGGTGAGTTTCGGGTGCCTAACGGGTTGAAATGGACTTAGGTGATATTGCTGATGTTGTTGTATCTGGTGTAACCGCACCTGTGCACTTTGGGCCGCAGAAGCGGCTATAGAACCGCAGAAGCGGACATGGGAAGGAGGTATGGAATCACAGGTGCGAGGGGTGTTCCGTATTTGTGATGCCCGCAGGTGCGAGGGAAAGGACCGCAGAAGCGGATCATTGTCCGCAGGTGCGCACACACAGGTGCGGCCACCTCTTCATAGATGCGGGCCTTGGGGACTTAAGTGAAGTCAGCACCTGCATTGATTTTTCCGCAGGTGCCGTACCGCAGATGCGGTTGTCCCATCGCAGAAGCGATAATCGCAGAAGCGATAATCGCTGAGCAGAAAAGGTCAAATTCGAGAGTTGAAATTTCATATCACAAAATTCGATTGAGAGCTCGGAGGAAGGCGATTTTTCGAGAGTTTTTCAGAAGAAATCTTTGAGTAATGATTCCTAATCCTATTTTGATCATATTTGAGTGAAGAAGTTGGGAAATTGGAGGAAAAGCTTCCCAACCAAAAATCTGAAATTTTAATGGGATTTAGGCGTCAGATTTGGATGATTTTTTTACGAGTGAACTCGTGAGTGAATGAGTGTTCTTATTTGGTAACTTTTACTCGATTCCGAGATGTGGGCCCGGGGAGGCTTTTGAGCGATTTTTCCAATTCCTTGCTTTAGCTTTGATTTCGTTCGTTAGATTAGTTCTTGTAGTTGTATTGATGTTATGTAATTTGTTTTGATTATATTTGGGCCAATCGGAGTTGGATACTCGTGGAAAGAGCGTGATTTCAGATTGATTTGAGCTTGGTTCGAGGTAAGTGGCTTGCCTAACCTTGTGTGGGGGAATCTCCCCGCAAGATTGGTACTGTTGTTGATATTTGAGCGCCGTGTACGTGAGGTGACGAGTACGTACACGGGCTGTTTGTGTAACCTATTGCTTGTGTAACATATTGTTAGACTAAGAAATCATGCCTACTTGCCTTAACTGTTTACTTGAACTACGTGCATCATGCTTAGTTGTTTTACCTGTTTTTCCCTAGATTACACTTAGGATAAACTGTGAGACTTCGTGCTACGATTATTGAATCTTGTCGTTGTGTTGCATATTTACTTTGGGACTACGGAAAGGTATTCTGGGAGATCCCCCTGTACTGCACATTTACTTTGGGACTACGGAACGCTTTGGGACTACGAAACAGTATTCTGGGAGATCCCCCTGCACATTTACATTTGGGACTACGAGACGGTATCCCGGGAGATTCTCTGTTGAACTGTTGTGTTCTGAGCTGTGTTTTTTCATGATTTGCTCATTGTTAAATTTCAGTCCTTATTATTGTGATATTTCCTCTGTTTTACTTCATTATATATATATATATATATNGCCTTACTGAAACAATATATATATGTGTATATATATATATATATATATATATATATATATACACATATATATATTGTTTCAGTAAGGCCCTAACCTGACCTGGTCACTACTCGATCGAGGTTAGGCTTGACACTTACTGGGTACCTGATCACGCTCAACTATGTCTACTAAAAGACTAAGCGGTCGTTGCAAATATAATCCGGGTATTTTGCCCAGAGTCGAATCCTACAGGGAACCAACGTATCAACTGTTGTTGTTAGATTACCAAATTCTCAATAATCAACTTCCTCAAATGTTATGACTATCACTTGGTGTTGCTTAAAGTACTACAGCTGAATGAAAATATTAAAACTAAAGATTAACTACAATAAGGTGTTAACAATTGTAATAAAGGTCTAAGGTTGTGATTTCCTCCGTTGGTGAAATTCCTTCTTATGTATTTCCTATAGTTTTGACTTAGTTGTCTCTATCAATCATGAACACTCCAGTTATCATAAATCTCTCTCAAGTAATTATGATAATTTACTAGACGCATTCTCTCAAGTTACGCTAGCTAGATTGCATTTACAATTCACTTTACATTGCACCTGAGGTATCGTTATCTCTAATCCAACCTCTAAACCCTCGGTTATGGATCTCTCCTATACTCCGGGAGTGGTGTTGTTCAAACAACTACCTAAATATGCATTCTCTCTCAAGTAGATACATAATAAATAGGAACAGCTAATTGAGGGCCCTTCAATCAACTAGTACAAGAACGTAGTTGAACAAATAGAGATGAAAATCAAGCAAAATTATATTAATATCACAATAAGTTCATCCCCAACGAGATCCACCAAAACCTTAGATTAAATAAATTAACTACTCATGATCATAGTAATCAAATCCAAAATAACTTGCATAATTAAATTACAGAGTAAGGAATAAAGGATGTAAAAATCAATATTTTGATCTTCTGAGTAGTGTTCCACGATCTCCTCTTGTCTCCAATGGCAAAAGTACTTCAAAGTTGTGTGTTTGGGTCTATTTATATGTTTTGGGACAAGCCCCAAACGTGTAGGATACTCCTAGTCAAACTGGGAAACACTTAAAGCCTTTAAAACTCGGATTGGGCCTGATCTTGGGTCGGACGTTACAAGGAAAACACCTGCCAAACGCCAGGTTGCACCTGGCTTTATGTGTCTAACACCTGGATAACGCCTGGTATGACCAGGCTTTATGTGTCTAAAGTCTGGCTAAAGCCTAGTAGCACCTGGCTTTACATGTCTAAAGCCAGGGTCACTCCTTTTGATTCTTGAGCGCATTTTTGACGGTTATGCATCCATTTAGCTCGGCTTCCATCTCCAATTCATCTACACATGAAATAGACTCCATTATGCTCAAACGAGGTGTATTTTTACCATTAAAGCACATAAAATGTAAGGCACATAATGCGTTAAACCATGAATTATAGTCACACATCAGTACCATTGTGGTGTACTCGCGCCTTTCCTGCACATGTTTTCGTGTGCAGATCTAGGTACCTCTCATCCGCCTCATTATTAGTGCAGCTATAGCAGCCACCAGAGACTTTGAGGTAAATCTGCACGCGCACGCAGATCCTCGGAGTCCCCCTCTATCCTTTATTCAGTTTTCCCTCCTTTATTTCTTTAGACTCTATGTATAGCAGACAGTGAGATAGTTTCTCTTAGAGCTTGTAATTCGTGATTCCGGGTTTTGGAAAGTATTGTGTATATTCGCGTATTGGTTTTACTTGTATATGCCGAGCAGCAGTCCACCATTATATAGTATCTATTGAAGTTTAGTTGTTCCATTATTTCTTTATTTTCTGTTATTTCAATGTTAATAAGCTTACCTAGTCATAGCGACTAGGTGCCGTCACGACGTCATACGGAGGGGGAAAATGGACCGTGACACTTTTTTATAAATATCTTGTGTTTTTAAATAATCCTACTATATAGAGTTGAAATAAATAAATAAGTAACTTGAAGAGTACCATAGAATTTGATCCTGGTCATTAATATTTTACTTGCAAACGTGACATGTATTCACTTGCCCATGGAAACTTAATGGAGCTACTTTCACTGGAGCAAATCTTTTCCCAATTAGAAAAAAGTAATATAAGTGCCCATAAATAATGATAGGCTTTTCTAGGCTAAATTACAAACAATATAATAAATTGGACCTTGATAATCACACCCTCTTTTTACAATCAAATGAAAGAAAGGGAAACGGAAAAAAAAAATGTTTGAGGAAATAACAACATTCATGAAATATAGTTTGCTCTAACCTTTTCTTTTCCCAGGTTGATTCTTAGTTCTAATCAAATGAATTACAAACACAACAAGAGATAATATTAAGGCTGAGCCTGCAACAATTGGCACACAAATTTTGGAGCTTTTCTTAGGCACATTGTCACCTTCCCTTTTTCTTGATATTTCACCATCTTCTTCTTCCTTTTCTAAAATTCCATTTGCTCTTTCACTTGCTTGATCATCTTTAGGCTCATCATCCCTTGAACTTGTAGATTCAGTTTTATAACCACCTACTTCATTGCTCTGAGGCTCTCTTATTTCTTGAATTTTATCGTTGCCCTTGATCTTTGACTCTATTTTTGGCATTAATTCCTTCTCCATTTTAGTAACTTCATCCTTGACAACATGTTTTTCAACTTCTTCACGTGGTTTTCGGATACTAGTAGATGTCAAATCAATATTTTCCTCCAATGTATTTTTCACATTTTCTTTCTTCTCCTTTTCTTGGTTTTCTTCATTTTTAGTAGACTCTGAATTAGCTGAGGATGTTGGTTTATCCAAATCATCTTTAAATGTGACCTTTTTAGGAATCTTATCAGCTACTATTGACAAATCTTCAGAGGTGCCCTGTCTAGTAATAAGTTCATCTTCATCCACTTCTACAAACTCAATTCCAAGAATTCCTTTCACTTTCTTTGGCATTTCAATTGTCAATACAGATTTTTCCTCATCATATCTAGCATTGATTTTATCCAAGATCACCCCATTTGGAATCTTGAAAGCCTTACTGAATTTTCTAATTTCTACATCTTTCTTGACCAATTTCCACCCTACCATCACAGTCTCTTGAACCGGCTTTTCACCCTTTATCGCTATTTTTGTCCCATCCTCATTTATATCAATCTTTATGTTTTTTTTTGTATAACCTATACAAATTTTTTCCAAATTTTACAATATATAGTAATAAGTATAATGAACATGAAACTAAAACAATGAATAAAAATGAGATAAGAATTAGATGAAGAGAAATGACCTTTCAAATGGACACTAAGGATGAACATAGTGTCCGTTTCTGTAGATTGGAAAAGAGAGCCTGCTCGATCTTTTGCAAATTGGAATTCAGTAGAGGAAAATTCATCCGCAGCTCTTGTTAGTTTGAGTCCCAATTCCATTTCCATTTTCGTCGGTTTTACTCCAAAAACTTTGATTCTCCAAGTTGAAATATAGATTTATGTTCATAACAATACAATGCATATGCTAAAAACATGAGAGAAAAGAATATATGCTTTGCTTCATAGCACATTATACCTTGATTGAAGGGTTATAACTAATGTCAGATGGTTTGTTTTCGAAGTTTTTTTGAATGTTGACTCCTAACTGAGGAATTGTGATATAAACATGTGAAATAATTAATAGACAAAAAAGAAAAGTTAGGATTGAAGGCGATATCTTGTGGGATAGGAAAGTAAAAAGGAAAAAAGCTGGTATTTTGCCTTGTCAAAGAGTTTATGGAATTGGCTTCAATGGGTGCATATGTGCACATTGCATTTCCAATTAAGACTTCATTTGTACTCCACAATGTGGCTCACTTTTAAGTTTTGTATGACCTACGATGGTTCTGAATTGTGCTTGCAGCTCAAGCAGAAGTTAATTAAGTTTTGAACGTTAAGCAAGCTACATTTTGAAAGAATAACTGCGGTGAGTTCTATGCATAATATACGGAACAAAAAAGAAATACTAGAATGTGGTTTAAATTGCCAATAGTGGAATTCTGATAACCAGAATGTGACGGTGAGGTAGTGATTTTAAATAATCCCCGGACTCTCGGTAATAATTCTATTAACATCTTCTAGACGCACTCTAATTAAGTTTTATATTAGTTGTGTAAAGAATTTTTTATACTATCCGACACTCAAAAGATATTTATAAGTTAGTCTCACTAAATGTGGGATTGTGATCTTGAAAATGTGACATGATGGTGTATAAGCTCATTACATTAACGATGTACTGTGTATAACTTAAACTCGCACTCTAAATAACTTGTTTCCGAGTATATATATATATATATATACATATATATAAAATACAGAAAGACTTGGGCCACAAAGACGAATGATATGGAAGTAATCAAGACGTGCAAGAGAGTGTAGCAAAGCTCTTGGCCTTAGGCAATTATCCTTAATTGGGCATGCACTGCCATGTTACAAACTTTCTTTAACAACTTTTGCATACTAGTATTAATATTTCCCGAACTCGTGGATGCAACAAATTGAAGAATGACGTGACTGGCCCCAACTTAGAAGTTAATATCAAGTTCAATCAATGATAGTCAGGAATGGTTTATTAGGAAGCTTAGATTTGGACCTTGGCTTCCAAATCCATGTGATGTGTTTCTGTTGGATTTGACCGAGTCCTGTATTCTCTTGGGCCATCAGTCAGTTTTTATTGGGCTTGGATTTTTATGGGTGTAAAATATTTAATTGTATAAAGGGATTTTTTCATTTCTATAAACTATATGAAACTTTATTATCAAAAATATTCATGTTTACTTAATTACTCGGCCTGAACATGTTTTGTCTACAAATTCTATACATTTATTTAAACTAGAGGCCTTTCTGCAGTAGCATTCCTTTTTTAGAAGCGGGATTTTGGGATAGCGCAGGATTCTATTGAGATTTATGCAACGCAATCATAGCAATTGAATTAAGCCTGCAATTAAGTCATTTTTCTCAGTTTTCCATCACTGATACTGTGCTTTTCTCTATCTATTCTAGTTTCACAACTATAAGCGAAGCAATTATCTACAATTGTATTGAATTCCGCAAAATAATGTCGAGAATAACTATTATGCTTCAGCTAAATATTAATTGGCATAACTTTGGGAGATACAGAGATTTTAATGTTGACGAAATTGTAGTCAACGAAGATTCAAATTATAGTCAATTGAATTCTGCAATCGCAGAGCATCTAATGATCGATACACCAGAAAAAATTATCGAAATCAATCACATTGTCAACGAACATTGTCCTCCAATAAAAATTCAGAACGATATGGGAGTTCAAGTATACATGGAGATGAAAAAGAAACCAAAAGTCCGCTGTGTATAACAGTGCGTGATTTCGATTTGGAATGCAATATCTCTAATTCGAACACAATTGCAGGTTTCCTCTGTTATATCAGTGGTGATGTTTGTTTATATTTCACGTGCTCTATATTTTTTCTAAAATATTGCTACAAAAAAATTACATAACAAGTGTAGTTCAACTGTTATGAATATAGAAGTATTGAATTTCACGTGTCCTACAATTTTACTAAAAATTATCTACAATATATGTCAGAACTGTAGTTAGCTTTAATTGATTGCAGGTTCATCTGGAACACTGAAGTTGATTGATATGCCAACTTCTCCGACGATAGTGAATATGAAATTATCATCATAACAAATCATACGCCAAAAGTTATTGAAGTAGGCCAAGTCTACAAACACAAGCAAACAATTGTCAGTGCAATGAAGTACTATTCTGTCATGAACAAGTTCCAATTTAGGGTGAAAAGATCTAGTGCTAGAAGGTAGAAACAGTTTAATGGTCAAAAATCATATCTTTATTTAATGTGTAGTTTATTTGTATTTTTTTTGTATAGTTTGTAATATCATTATATACAAATTGTAGATAATTTGTAGTTTTTTTGTATATAAATTGTTAAATATAAGATTTTTATGCTTAAACAACCTATTATTTTGTAGCTACATTTTTCATAACATTCTTTAAATTATTTTTATTATGTAGCTACTGCCTGGTATGTGTTGGGGACAATTGTACATGGCACTTCAAGTCCACCAGCATAAATGATTCAGCATTGTTCAAGGTTTGAAAATTCAACAGCTTGCACGCATGCTCTTTCATGGACAATACATACATACAACGCAAACCTACTGCCATGGTAGTTGGTAGCATGGTTATACCAAAATATGCGGATCCTAAGACAATTTACACAACAAAAGACATACAAACTGATATGTTGTCTGAACACGACGTGAACTTAACATACATGCAAGCTTGTAAAGCAAAGGAAAAGGCTTTAGAAGTTTTGAAAGGTCATCCTGCTGACTCCTACAGTCGCTTGCCAAGTTATTTATATATTCTGGAGAAGACTTATCCAGGGTCGGTAGTTAAATTGCAGAAGACTGATGATGATTATTTCTTGTACGCATTTGTTGCGCTTAGTACGTCAATCAAGGGTTGAGAATATTGTAGGCTAGTTTTAGTAGTTGATGGGACCTTCTTGAAGTTGGCCTACAGGGGAATGATGCTAACAGCTAGCACAATGGATGCAACAGGTATTGTAGAATAATTGTTGTAAATTTGTTTTTTGTATGTAGTTTTTTTTCCTCTCCAGTTTTATTATGGAAATTGAATTTCTTTTTACCACCTGTGATAGATATCATATTACCACTGGCATACGTTGTTGTTGATTCAGAAAATGAAGCATTATGGAAGTGGTTTTTTGAGCAATTCAAGCATGCATATGGTGAAAAACCAAATATGTATGTTGTTCGGATTGAAAAGAGAGTATCTTGAAGGCAACATATATTGTTTATACCGGCATGCCACATTATGTTTGCATGTGGCATATTTGGACAAATATAAGGTTAAAGTTCAATAAGGGTCATCTAAAGTTAAGCGAATTGTACTTTTCCACGGCACGATCATACACGCTTGATGAATTTAATGAAAGAATGTCAAATATTGAAGAGATCGACACGCGTGTTAAAGCATACCTGTATGATATTGGCTATCACATATGGTCTTGAGTACATGCTACGGTGAACAGAACCTGAACGATGACATCAAACATTGCAGAGTCATTGAATGCGATAACAAAAGATGCAAGAGAGTTGTCCATAGTAGAACTATTAGAGTACATGAGGACTCTTCTTGAACGTTGGAGTAATGAAAAGTTATTGAAAGCAAAGGGTACATTCACGTACCTTGGAAAAAAATTCAACAAGGAGTTGGAGGACAACAAGACATTATCGTAGAAGCTGAGAGTAAGCTATATCAAATAATATCAGATCAATGATTCCATCAAACTAAATACATACAGTCATTGTAGAAAATGTTGAATAATTGTAGTTATTTTTATATGTTTTTGACACTTGTTGTGTGTTTGTAATAAAATTGTAGGCGAGGGCTTCAAAATATCACATCCATACAGTGATAGATGGTGTGAAGAGCTATATTGTTTGTCTTCAAAACAAGATATGTAGTTGTAGACAATTCCAGCTTGATGAACTTCCTTGTGCACGTGATTTGGTGGTTTTGAGGCACATGAATGAATCTTATGAAAATTATTGTTCTTCTTATTACATGAGGGAGAGACTTTTGCATACTTATAAAATACCAGTAGACTCGCTGCCTGACGAAAGCAAATGAAATGTGCCACAACATATATCTAAAGAAGTTATAATGCCACCTACCGGAAAAAGACAACCAGAAAAACCTCAAAAACTAAGATACAAACCATATGATGAAGTAAATTCAAAGCAGTACAAGGTTTCATGTGGCAACTGCGGAATAGAAGGGAATAACAAAAGATATTGTAAGAATGCTCCCAAGAGGAAATAAAATTTGATAAAGTCACGAGATTTTTTAATAAAATGTGATGAGGTATTCAGGAAAATTATAGTTGAGGTGTAATTGTGTTGATAAATTGAATAAAGACTTTTTCTTATAATGAAATATTTTCAACTCTTAATGCAATTGGTTTGTATTTATTTTGTTTAATTACTGAGTGTATTCATTTCAAACTTTCATAACTTGATTGGATTATGTATTTTTTGTATCTATAATACACAATTGTAGTTAAGTTGTAAAGGAATTATAAGCTAACAATAAAGAGATCAAGTACTAAGAACTTTCAACCAATAAAAAAAAATAACAGATGTTTCCTATTCTAAGTAGTAGTATCCTAGATAAAATAATAAAACATAGGGTAAGACAATTGTAGCAGAAATCTGCTACAATTAAACTTCAACTGACTTGTTCTTATGTAATAATTTGTCTATAACTTTTTTTTTGAATTAAATTTATATTCTATTGATACTCAAAATATTACAATTGAATTCTAGTAGTAGCTTTGACTCACTACTACCTTTATACATCATTCATACTATGACAAGGAATAAGAAAGTATCTAAGCTTTAAAATCAATACATTGACTTCCTAGTCCTATCTATATACTTCATTGAATCCAGTCTAGCTTGCTCAATGTCTTCTTCCATTTCTTGTTATGCTGCCCCCGAACATGTAGATGCAGTACTATTTCTTTGCATATTTGTTGCTCATCATATTTTCTATCCTCAAATCTTCCTCGGTTCCTTTCTCTCAAGATCAGTGCTACTACCATTGCAAAGACACAGCATGAAATATCACTCATGCCTATCCTGCTCTTTGCCATTTTGCTGATCCATTGAGACTTCATCTTCCCAATCACCTATGTTTCGATTATACTCCAGCCATAGACATAGTTTAGCCCATAAACTCTTTGTTTTAGCACATTCAAAGAACAAGTGACTGAAAGTTTCCATGCTCTGCCTGCAGAATATACAGTCACTTGGCACATAAATGCCAAACTTCATCAGTCTATCAACTGTTGCTAGCCTCTTCTGCACTGCAAGCCATAGAATAAATTTATATCTCGGATGTACACTTGACTGCATCATCAATCCTCTCCACTCGACTTTGTAATATTCTGGAATCATCTTCAGATACAACTGTTTGATTTGAAACTTCTCATTCTTGTACAAGCTATGTAATCTTTCTTGCATAGTCCCTTGAAGTTGTTGCTGCTGCATTACCCCCTCCCTGCTATCTATTATCTTTCTTATAACCCAATTTGTTGTCTTAGGAATTGGCATAGTCTCCAGATCATTCTTCTTTATATAAAATCTATGAACCCATCTAATCCATAGACAATTCTTCTTCCTGTTTAAATCCCATAAGTGCTTGGTAATAGTTGCCTTATTCCATATCTTGATATTCAGTATATTTAGCCCCCTGCAGCTACTGGTTTACATACATTCTCCCAGGATATTAAAGCTTTCTTTGAGACAATTACATTGCATGCCCATAAGAATGTCCTGCAGATACTTTCTATCAGTTTCAGCACCTTTTTTGGCATTATGAACACCTGTGCCCAGTAGGTTTGAATACCAAACAACACTGTCTTTATCAGTTGACATTTTCCTGCATAGGACAATAGTCTTGCTGACCAACATGTAACCTTTGTTGTTATCTTCTCCACCAGTGGCAAGTACTGATTGATATTAAGCTTTTTTGAGTCCAAAGGTACTCCTAAGTATCTGAAAGGCCGCTTTCCTTCAGTAAACCCCAATGTTTGTAGGATTTCATCTTTATTCTTCTGATCAATACCAGCCATATATATAGAACTCTTGCTTAAATTTGCCTGCAACCCCGAAACCTGTGAAAATTTGCAGAATGCTTTGTGTAGTATCATGATGGACTCTATATCAGCTCTATAGTACATTAGTAGGTCATCAGCAAAGCACACATGGGTGCTATTTAGTTTCCTACACTTTGGATGGAAATTAAAGTTCTTATTCTTCTGCAGTTGTCTCAATTCTCTACTTAGGTACTCCATAGCAATGACAAATAAGTAAGGAGACATAGGATCTCCTTGTCTTATTTCTATCTTTCCCTTAAAAGGTTTAGTTAAACCACCATTCATTACCAATGAATATGACACTGTAGTTACACAGGTCATGATCCACTGCACAAACTTAAAAGGAAATCCAAGGTCCTTCAGCATTTGTTTGAGAAAATTCCACTCCAGTGTGTCATAAGCTTTCCTTAGATCAACTTCATCATACACCTTGGAGATACTCCTTTCCTGGCATATCCTTTAAACAGTTCATGACTGAGCAGTATGTTGTCTACTATACTCCTACCTGCAATAAAGGCTGATTGTGATTGTTCAATCAGTCCATCAAGTACTCCTTTAATCCTTCTTGTGATGACCTTAGAGATGATCTTATATACTGTTGTGCAGCAAGCAATTGGTCTGTAGTCCTTTACTGTTTTTGGAGCTTTTACTTTAGGAACTAAAGTAATAGTTGTAGTGTTTATCATAGTGGGCAGCATGTTTGTGTTGAAGAAATCCTTCACAACAACAAATATATCTTCCTTCACTATTTCCCAGTTCCTTTTAAAGAATTTCACAGGAAAACCATCGACCCCATGTGCTTTTTCTCTTGGCATCTCTTTGACTGCTTCAAAAATATCCTCTTCAGTTACATTTTGTATCAATGCTCTCTGTTGCTCCACTGTTAAACAAGGCCCTTCTCTGATAACAACTGTATTTGCACAAGGTAATTCTCCTGCACTCTCTCTCATTAATGACTGAAACACTGTAATGAATTCTTGTTCCACAAGTTTAGCTTCTGTTAGCTTCACCCCAGTGTATGTGTAAATAGTATTTATACTGTTTTGACTGCATATAATCTTCCACTGTGCATGAAAATATTTTGTATTTGAATCTCCACATTCTATCCAACATGCTTTTGATTTCTGCCTCAATATTTGCTCCTCTACAGTACTCCATTTCTCAATGTCTTCTAATGCATCTTTCTCTTCATTTATAAGTGATAATGCTAAAGGATTCTGTCTCATCTGGCTTTGCACAATATCCAATCTCTCCCTTGCCTGATTAAGCTTTTGCTTATATGAAGCTATATAAGAATTTATCTCCTTAAGCTTCTCCTTCATGTTCTTCAACTTAGCCCATACTTGCAATTTAAATACAATTTTCCTACAGAAAAGGGTAACTAATTCTTCTTCATCCGGACTTGTGTTCTCTCGTTCACAGCTGGTGCACATTTTCTTCTTTCTTATCTGCAAATCACCTTGCTCTCTGATTGCACCAGTATCTTTATTCTTCCTAGCATAATCCCAAAGTAGCGATCCATAGCGTCTACGATGTTGATCAATATCAGAAAGGTCTTCTTTCGAAACTGCTAGCTCTCCAATGCTGGCATATTCTGCAAATGCCACAACGTATACACCACAGTCACTGCAAAAATAAATTACGGAAAATATTTAGCATTCAATGTAAGAAAACATTTGTTAAATAGATAAAAGGAAAAGAAGCTTTTTCATACAGTGATCCCTCTTTTTGCTGGGGTATCTCACCGACCAACCACTGAATGTCAAGAGGGTCAGTAACACCTTTTGTATGCCTTTGTGTTCTTGAAGTTGATGTTTGGACGCTTGCCATAGAAGTCGGTACATGACAAGTAGAGGGAGATCATAACAGTAAACTTGTTAACGGTAGATTCAACAATGTTGTGATTTCGTGAAGGGACCATAGAATCATAAACGTATAGAACCCTATCGGTAATGTCAAACAGAACCAACAACCAATGAAATTTTTCCACAATGTTTATGGGCATAATCACAAAATCAACTTGATCCCATGTAACATTTGTGAGTAACATGTACCCTAATATGTATTCTGATACCACGTCCTAGGGTTTGACAACAACAAATTTCTTTTCGGCAGGAGAATTGATGTACCTCTGATAAATTTGTTCAATTCTAATCTTGAACATACAATCAGTGGTTGTAAACCGTATCTTTTTTGAGGTCCATACTTTTCTCTCTTTCTCAAATAGTATAAAATAACATCAATGTGCTGCAGAAAAACAGATTTCATTAGTTCTCAATGCTTAGATTTCATTAGTTCTCAATGCTTCCTACAATTTAACTACAATTTTTCAACAAAAAAAAAATACAAAATCTGAAGATCACTCCTTTTTATCAAATTTCTTCACTCCAAGATCATACCACGGCCTAAGCTGGTTATCTTTTACAGAATAAGGCGCATTCTTCCTATTTAAACACATAGCAATTACAATAAATATGTAGATTCAAGTGGAAATTCAAAAGATGAATGCACTCGAAAATATGAACAAATTGTATAAACTAACTTCTTTGAAACTGTATCGGTACCAAATTATAACCAATTGTTTAATTCTTCCAACAAGTCAGGATCAATATCTTTGCCAATAACCCCAGTAAATGGATGTTTGATGAGGAAAATTGGAGGTTCAATAGAATGCCTCCCACCAGAACTATAAAAAAGGAGAAAAGGGGATCGGGTATGCTTTCCAGGCTGCATTGTTCTTCCTTGATGCACAGGGGTTGTTTCATCTTCATTAAGCTCGTCGAACTTAACAATCTGGGAGAAGTTCTCTGGAAGCACAAAATCATCAAGTGTAACTTCCCTTTTTCATATCTGGAGTCGTTGTCCGAATCACCTACATTAACGTAGTTGGATGGTTCACCTTCAAATTTAAACAAAAGAATAAGAATACATATTGCATCAGCTCTTTATTGAAAATTGAAACTTATATTAAACATGTTACAATTAGAATGTAATATATAATACCACTGAAATCTTCACTGCAATCATCTCCTTCTTGTATAACGTTCTCTTCTTGAATGGGAGATTGCATTTTTGTCTCCTTCTCCTCATTTTTTTGTTCTCCTGGAATGCTTATTGTAGTTTCCTCTTTTGGAGATTCTGCAGGCATAACTTCCTTCACTGTTACAGTAAATATGTTTAACTTAATCAAATTGTATATAATTTATAGTGAACACTAACATCACTGCATACAAAATGTAGTTTAAATGTAGTAAATTTGTTAAAATGTTGTCCTGCAACTTATGTGAAAAATGTATTGTGAAATGTGATGATAACATGCACTAAATCATACATGCATTCTCTTCATCAAATGCCCTTTCAAATTGGGAAGATAAATCAAAACGTACAGGACCTCAATTTCTATGTCATTCACGTGCCCTGTATCTAAGAAAACTATTGGAAATATAATGCATATTAGTTGATCCAAAATTTACATAATAGGTAGATGTATTGTAGACATAATGTAGACATGTATATATATGTAGATATTTTGTACACATAATGTAGGTATATTGTAGATATATTGTAGATATATTGTAGGTATAATATAGATGGTTGTTTTACTGTTGCTGGCATGCACTGGTTTACCACTACTGCCCGAAAAGTGTTGATTGTTCTTTTCTTTAGAGTGCTCATCATTTTTTGTAGAACTCCCAGCAAACTGCAGAAATTTAATTTGTTAGGCTATATAATTTATGAACGATAATATAAACTTAGACATGGTAAAAATGTTGTCTAAAATAAATATATTTCAAATGAAACCTTAGCATCAATGTTATCCTTTAGACTGTTTATCGCCTGCAAAACAGCCTTGATTGACTCATTGAGCAGCAGTCGAATGCTACCTAGTTCTTCAAAAACCTCTTTCTTGAAATATCCAAGATCTGAACCAACCTACATATTAAAATATAGAGAGTTAACGAAATAAAACCATCCAGGATTATGTATATATGTTACCTTGTCAACATCTTTTCTTAATTTTTTTATTTGTTTCAGAATATCTTTCTTGTCATCTATTCCAATTGCCTGCTTGTGTCCGGATGGAGATGTAGCATCCATGTCACGACCCAAATTCTCAACCTTAGGGATCGTGATGGCGCCTAAAACCAGACTTGCTAGGCAAGCCAATGTTAGAATTCGAGTAGCTAATTTCCTTTGATTATTTTCTTAAGCATCAATAAATAAATTTAAAGTAAACTTAATTTAAATGATTTTCAAAGATAAAATAATAAACAATTGAATAAAAACGAACCACGAACTAATCATAGAATAGATCTAGAACTACCCAGAGTCTGGTGTCACAATTCACGAACTACTAAAGAATACTACAAACACTGGGCTGAAAGAAATAGTGTAATTGTTCTGAATATACTAAAACAATTTTATAAAATAGGAGAAGACTCTCGCGATCTGCGAACGCCGGCAGATATCCCTCGTGTCTCCGAATAAATAGATGGCTGCTCTAAAAATCTCTACTGCTGGCTAGTACCTGGATCTGCACAAAAGAGTACAGAGTGTAGTATCAGTACAACCGACCCCATGTACTGAGTAAGTGTCGAACCTAACCTCAACGAAGTAGTGACGAGGCTATGGCAGGGCATTAAAAACATATAACATGTGACAATAATATATACAATAACACAATAAAATAATTCTACACGAACAAGAAAAATATAACTGAGACAATAAATATAAAGCACAAAATAAATCTAAAGAAATAATTAAGTACTGCAACAACAATGAAATAACTCAGCCGCCTTTTCCAGGCCTCAGCTATAACCAACTCTCAAATAATTTCCAAGTTTCTAAACTTTAACTTTAAATAAAAGT
>ML318334.1:60666-91976 GCA_005239505.1 Nicotiana paniculata
AAATTATCCACCTTTATCATAGCCCCTTATCACAGCCCCTTATCACAAACAATTTTGTTTATTCATCAAAAACTTTCACAGTTCAGGTCAAGCCTTTCACAACACCTTTATTTGAACAATTGCAGACAGAAAACAGTATAGCTCGTAAGCTTCAACCAATATCATTTTACAATAAAACCAACTAGAATATATGTAAACACAGTAACGTTGTCAACCCAGCTCAATCTTTATATACTATGATAGAATCAAAAGAACAGCCAACACTTTTAACACACTTGCAACAACAATTGGCAAAAATCGATTGAAATCAAATATCCACGTAAACCTCAACAGTCCTAAGACAGTTAAACTGCAATTCTCATAACTTCCTCAATATTATCAAAAATGAAAGCAACAGGAACATAAATATATATATGTGCCTCGTAGAAACAATTCCAAACTACTCAACCGTTTTGTACCACAAGGGAACAAAATAAATAACCAATACTCTTTCCAAAATAAACACAACAATTTTTTAAAAGCAACAGAATAAGGCCAAGTAATCGTATAAACAATAATGAACATAGAACAATTAAGCCAGAAATCAATTAACTTGGAAACGAGGAAGGGATTATGTTTAACAGACCATTTGGTGGTGCATAGATACTCGTCACCTCACCTATACACCACACACATGCATTTCACATAGCAAACAAGTGGGGACTCCTATTCCCTCAAGTCAAAGTTAACAAAACACTTACCTCAAATTCGCAGGCCACTCACTGCTCAACTATAGTTTTTCCCTTTGAATTCACCTCCAATACACTCGAATCTACCATAATTAACTAAATATCATTAATTAATGCTAAAGGAACTAACTTTACTGAAAATTATAATTTTTCCTAAGTTTTTTCAAAAAAAGTAAAAACACGGGCCCGCTTGGTCTAAACTCGAGGTTCGGACCAAATTACGTTTACCCATTCACCCACGAACCCAAATATACAATTAATTTCGTAATCCGACCTCAATTTGAGGTAAAGATTCAATTTTTACAAAATTCTCTAATTCTACCCAAACCCTCAATTTTTACCATGAAAATTCTAAGTTTTTTTTTGTTTTAAAAGTGATGAAAAACAATGAGTAATTGAAAGCGTAAAGTTTAGAATTGATTACCTGTGATTTGGGGGTGATATTTGGTGAAGAAATTCGTTCCTAGGGCTTTGGGATTTGAAAATTTGAAGAAGAAGAAGAAGAAGTCTGTCTGTTTTATATATATTTTTCTGCCAGCTATTCTACTTCGTTTCTCATACCAAATGATCCCGAAACTCGATTTTTATGTCTCCAATGGATTCCTTGGGAAATTCTAGTCAATTTAGGCCTTTGAATCACTCAATTGGACCTTATAATGAAGGAGATATGTAAGTTTTAATATTTGCAAATATTGCAGATTTTTAATACGTTGTTGTAAGTGGCAATTTCGTAATTAACCTTAAAAATCTGGCAACCTTAATAAAATGACCATAAAATCCTCATACGATGTCCAAATTCGATGATTCTTATTTCTACGCGTCCATAATTATGATCTAATAATTCATTCAAAACAGAAATCGGAGCTCATTTGTTAATATGATATAATTTATGCTTGAAAAACGACGTCGAAGCATAAGAAAGAACGAGCGCAACACAACTCAAACCTATTTGAAACTCACCCGAGCCTTCGGGGCTCTAAACCAAACATGCACGTAAGTCTAAAAGCATCATACAGACTTGCTCGTGTGATCAAATCTTGAAAAATAACATGTAAAACTATGAATTAAACCTCAAAACTCATTATTTTTCTTGAGAACACTTAAAGTTTACTATTTATCAACCGGATGTCCGAATCACGTCAAACGAACTACGTTTTTCACAGAATTTCAATGGCAAGGACTAAATATCATAAAAAACCTGTATCGAGCTCCGGAACCACAATACGGGCCCGATGCCAACGGTTCCAAACATAAATTCCTTTATTTATTTCATTAATATTTCAGCAAAATAATTTCTTTCAAAAATTGATTTCTACAGCTTGGGACCTCGGAATTCATTTTCGGGCATACGCCCGAGTCCCATATTTTACTGTTGACAAAGTCAGTTTTAATAAAAATTTAACTCTAGAAATTACTATTGTCTCATATTTTCACATAAAAGCTTTCCGGTTTCACGCCCGGACTACACACGCAAATCGAGGTATTTAAAATTAACCTTTTTAGGGCAATTAAGCCGAGAATGGAGTCTAATTTCACAGAATGACCCCTTGGGTCATCACAATCTCCACCTCTAAAACAAACGTTCGTCCTCGAACGGACATAGAAAATTACCTGAAATGGCAAACATAATCGACCCTGCATCCTCAAAACACCATCATCTCCAACTATAACCTGCTTGGCATCACCGTGCCGAACTTTGTCCCTAAGGGCCGCCAAATGTGGGTCATCATCTTGTCGCTCCCGAATATGCTCAAATAGGGAAGACCGAGCGACTGTACAAGCTAGAACACTGCTAGGGGAAATATCCAACCTCAAGAACTGATTAGCCAACGTCTGAATGTCTGAATCTAACGGTCTCTCACCAACTGGAATATACGCAAGGCTGCCCATACTCACCGCCACTAGTTTCGTAATGGTTGTTCATAGCCAATTACGGAATTATCAAACAGCTTCACGTTAGCAATAATCTCCTTTCAAACCTTCAGAATACTGATAACGAGATGCGATTCAGGAAGACTCCATAATTATATACCCGACTTAACATGTCTCATTTAAGGCCACATGGGCAGCACATACCTCGTAGGTCAAAGCTCAATAATTATAACATGGATTTGGTAAACTATACACAGTTAATTAGTTAATTTATTTATTTAATTATTATTAGTATTACTTTTATTATTATTTATTCATTTATTAAGATTATTATCATTATTTTTTTATACATAATATGTTGAATCATCCTAACAGGCATGACTCCCTACCAATATTACAACAAAATTTTAATTCACAAGGGAGAATTTAAACACAAGAATTTCCGTCACAGGACCTCGTCCTTACATAACTTCCACCACGGCTCGTAACCCGATTTAAACATCTCAAATCATATTAAAATGCGAGGATCGCGTACTCAATTCTGAATCACAAGCAACATGCGTGTCGTGCCAATTGAAACATTCCATTTCCTTCCTTTAAATATTTTCCGTTAAACAAAATTACAACACGTAATGATAGACGCAGCTATCTCCATAGAATCTCTCAATACAAGTATTCACATAAGTAGATTTTTGAGTTACGAAGCTCACCCGAGAGTAGAGCATATTAGAAGAATTTTATTAGTTATGCATAACCGTATTAAGTTCAGGAAATCATCACTTTATACTAATTAGAGATTGTTCTTGTAATGAAACCATTTAATGTAACGACCTCAGCCATACCATGAAAAATATATCATCAAGATGGGTCTCCACCTCTAGGAATCTAACCTCCACTTTCGACATTCCGACCCCCTTTTTCCATAGTTGGTCATGTAGTTGAGTTCTAACTTAAATGGGACACGTAGCTTGAGTGCACTGATGAATTATGACTCTCCCAAATCTAGAACAGTTCCTACCACTAGCCAAAATAAAGTATTATCTTGCCCTGAGTCGCACAAAATTTTTACAATCATAATTGAGTCTTTTAATGAGCCTGGGGACTCGCCCTCTGGCTATATGAACTGAAGTAGGAGTATGACAGGCTAACTTATCAAACCTGATGGCATATCCTGACACCGTCATTGTGACCTGACGCAACCGTTCAAACCCTATGCGCCATGTATTATGGAGAGTCCGAGAAGCAAATCTTTCAAAAGAATTTATGAGAACTGAGTCAAGTAATTGATGCTGCATTGGCTGGTCATCCTCTTCGTAGGCTTGTCACAAACATCGGCGGCCAATTTCTTCTTTTACTATGTTAACACAACATTGCTGAGCTACCCCCTTTATTCATATACTTTTCATCATTCTTTTGGGGTAACTCTCATCTCTATTGATGCACAATGATCCCAAAAGTAGAGCTCTATACAGATAAACCTAGGCACGAACCATATAGTCTAGAAGCTTGTCAACCACTGTACTCCCTCTGGAGCAGCCCAAATCTGCAACCGTGACTTCCACGCTGAGTAAACCTTCTGTAGATTTAAAGTTTGTTATATAACTCCGTTGGTACTGAGGTATAGAGTTATTAAGGTGGCAGACATATCGCAAGTCCCAACTTTATCTCTTGCAAAATCTCAAGCCTTATACATTCCAGGCCAAAACCGATATAACACATGACCCCGCAGTCTATTCCTTGACAGTGGACTTCCCCACTTGGCACAAAGCCATAGGTCACAATGTCTGATAATTCACAATGATAAACTTCACATCTCATATAAATCAACTCTGTTGCTTTCAACTATTCCCTTGTTATGCCATACAGGAGTAGCTATAAATCCTTCTGGGATATGAACTAGCCCAACATGTACCGACTGAGCTAGAACCTCCACGTACAGATCCATTTGAGACTTTACAATAGGTGTTGATGTTCGAGCTTTAGACTGAGCTCCGCTTCTATCTCTTCCCCTAATCGTAGCTGTCATTGGGGCTTCACCTGTTGTCCGGTTGTAGATGCTTTGCGTGTTGTCGAGATTTGTGAGAGTACAAGAATAGGCAATTTCAATCATCAATGGTAGAATAAATTCGCACGATGGGGTAGAATAGAAGTGAAATTGTTCCTAACTTCATAGCCTCTGATAGATAAGTACAGACGTCTTCGTACCGATCCTTCAGACTCAACCAAGTTTATTCGTGAATTGTGAGACCTAGGAAACCTAGTGCTCTGATACCAACTTGTCACGACCCAAATTTCCAACCTTAGGAATCGTGATGGCGCCTAACACCACACTTGCTAGGCAAGCCAATGTTCGAATTCGAGTAGCTAATTTCCTTTGATTATTTTCTTAAGCATCAATAAAATAATTTAAAGTAAACTTAATTTAAATGATTTCCAAAGATAGAATAATAAAAAATTGAATAAAAACGAACCACGAACTAATCATATAATAGATCTAGAACTACCCTAGAGTCTGGTATCACAATTCACGAACTACTAAAGAATACTACAAACACTGGGCTGAAAGAAATAGCGTAACTGTTCTGAATATACTAAAACAGTTTTATAAAAATAGGAGAAGACTCTCGGGATCTGCGAACGTCGGCAGATATACCTCGTGTCTCCGAATAAATAGATGGCTGCTCTAAAAATCTCTACTGCTGGCTAGTACCTGGATCTGCACAAAAGAATGCAGAGTGTAGTATCGGTACAACTGACCCCATGTACTGAGTAAGCGCTGAGCCTAACCTCAACGAAGTAGTGACGAGGCTATGGTGGGGCATTAAAAACATATAACATGTGACAATAATATATACAATAACACAATAAAATAATTCTACACGAACAAGAAAAATATAACTGAGAGAATAAATATAAAGCATGAAGGAAATCTAAACAAATAATTAAGTACTGCAACAACAATGAAATAACTCAACCGCCTTTTCCAGGCCTCAACTATAACAAACTCTCAAATAATTTTCAAGTTTCTAAACTTTAACTTTAAATAAAAGTAGTGCCAAAATATGAAAAATAGTAATATAAAATAGTAAGTTTTCAAATCTTTGTTTTTCTTTGAAAATCAGTAAAAATATAAATGTCCTCCCTTATCGCTCCTTGTTGCGGCNATGAAAAATAGTAATATAAAATAGTAAGTTTTCAAATCTTTGTTTTTCTTTGAAAATCAATAAAAATATAAATGTCCTTCATTTTCGCTCCTTGTTGCGGCATGCAACCCGCTCTCACCTGTCCACCCTTATTGCTCCTCCCTAAATATATCACCCTTATTACTCCTGTTGCAGCGTGCAACCCGATCCCACATGTCCACCATTATCACTCCTTGTTCCGGTGTGCAACCCGCTCCCACCATACATATCATATCAATTTATTCATAATTTCACAATTCAAGTCAAAGCCTTTCACAATATTTATGTCTCGATAATTGTAAACAGAACAAATTTCACTTTAAATAATAGTAAAAGCAGAATATGAAATAATGACAATAAAACAATGAGTGTTCCAACCTTTATTTTATGAACAGTAAAACATGCATATTCTCCCTTATCATTGTCTTGTTGCGGCGTGCAACCCGATCCCACCTATTCACAATATCACAATCAATTTGTTCACCCGTATCACAATCAATTATCCACCCTTATCACAGCCCCCTTATCACAATCAATTTTGTTTATTCATCAAAAACTTTCACAGTTCAGGCCAAGCCTTTCACAACACCTTTATTTCAACAATTGCAGACAAAAAACAGTATAGCTCGTAAGCTTCAACCAATATCATTTTACAATAAAACCAACCAGAATATATGTAAACACAGTAACACTGTCCACCCAGCTCAATCTTAATGTACTATAATAGAACCAAGAGAATAGCCAACACTTTTAACACACTTGCAACAACAATTGGAAATAATCAATTGAAATCAAATATCCACGTAAACCTCAAATGTCCTAAGACAGTTAAATTACAATTCTCATAACTTCCTCAATATTATCAAAAATGTAAGCAACAGGAACATAAATATATATGTGCCTGGTAGAAACAATGCCAAACTACTCAACCATTTTGTACCACAAGGGAACCAAATAAACAACCAATACTCTTTCAAAAATAACCACAACAATATTTAACAACAACGATAAGGCCAAGTAATCGTAGAATTAATAATGAACATAGAACAATTAAGCCAGGAATCAATTAACTTGGGAACGAGGAAGGGAACATGTTTAACAGACCATTTGGTGGTGCATAGATACTCGTCACCTTACCTATACACCACACATATTCATTTCACATAGCAAACAAGTGGGACTCCTATTCCCTCAAGTCAAAGTTAGACCAAACACTTACCTCAAATTCGCATGCCACTCACTGCTCAATTATAGTTTTTCCCTTTGAATTCACCTCCAATACACTCGAATCTACCATAATTAACTTAATATAATTAATTAATGCTAAATGAACTAACTTTACTGAAAATTATATTTTTTCCTAAGTTTTCTCAAAAAAAGTAAAAACCCGACCCCGGGCCCGCTTGGTCTTAACTCGCGGTTCGGACCAAATTACGTTTACGCATTCACCCACGAACTCAAATATACAATTAGTTTCGAAATCCGACCTCAATTCGAGGTAAAGATTCGATTTTTACAAAATTCTCTAATTCTACCCAAACCCTCAATCTTTACCATGAAAATTCTTACTTTTTTTAAATTTAAAAGTGAAGAAAAATAATGAGTAATTGAAAGAGTAAAGTTTATAATTGATTACCTATGACTTTGGGGTGATATTTTGTGAAGAAATTCGTTCCTAGGGCTGTGGGGTTTGAAAATTTGAAGAAGAAGAAGTCTGCCCGTTTTATATATATTTTTCTGCCAGCTATTCTGCCTCATTTCTCATTCCAAATGGTCTTGAAACTCGATTTTTATGACTCCAATGGATTCCTTGTGAAATTCTAGTCAAGTTAGGCTTTTGAATTACTCAATTTGACCTTATAATGAAGGAGATATGTAGGTTTTAATATTTACAAATATAGCAGATTTTTAATACGCCGTCAGTGACAATTTTGTAAGCAACCTGAAAAATCTGGCAACCTTAGTAAAATGACCATAAAATCCTCATATGATGTCCAAATTCGATGATTCATTTGTTACGTGTCCGTAATTACGATACGGATCTAATACTTCATTCAAAACAAAAACCGGATCTCATTTGTTCAATATGATATCATTATGCTTGCAGAAACGACGTCGAAGCATAAGAAAGAACGAGCACAACACAATCCAAACCTATTTGAAACTCACCCGAGCCCTCGGGGCTCTAAAAAAAATATGCACGCAAGTCTAAAAGCATCATACGAACTTGCTCATGCGATCAAATCATAAAAATAACATGTAAAACTATGAATTAAACCTCAAAACTCATTATTTTTCTCAAGAACACGTAAAGTTCACTATTTATCAACCGGATGTCCGAATCACGTCAAACGAACTTCATTTTTCACCAAATTTCACAGGCAAGGACTAAATATTATAAAAAACTTGTATCACGCTCCGGAACCACAATACGGGTCCGATACCAATGATTTCAAACATAAATTCCTCTCTTTATTTCATTAATATTTCAGCAAAATAATTTCTTTCAAAAGTTGATTTCTAAGGCTTGGGACCTTGGAATTCATTTTCGGGCATATGTCCGAGTCCCATATTTTACTGCGGACCTTCCGGGATCGTCGGAACACGGATCCGGGTCCGTTTACTCAAACTGTTGACCAAAGTCAATTTTAATAAAATTTTAACTCTAGAAATTACTATTTTCTCATATTTTCACATAAAAACTTTTCGATTTCACGCTCGGACTGTGCAGGCAAATCGAGGTATTTAAAATTAACCTTTTTAGGGCTATTAAGCCTAGAATGGAGTCTAATTTCACATAATGACCCCTTGGGTCATCACAATCTATCGGATGCTCGGACTTGGTTTCAACTTCTTCAAGGATGTAATCAACTTTATCTAGCAAATTCATTCTTGAAAGCTCTTATGGTGCTTCAATTATGTTGATGAACTGAGCGAAAAAAAAATGTGAGTGACTTAGACATAATATGTATAAAAGTTGTAGATATTTGTATTAGATTGTCTGCGCATAGGTAAAAATCATTTACCTTGATCCATGTTGGTTTGATCGTTCTATCTTCAATTGTAGATAACCATATCTTGTCCTTACTAGCTGAGTATGCGAGGGATAAAATTAACAACCCTTGTAGATATATCAGTGTTGACGGTAGAGCAACACTCATACAACCATATTTGCATAGCTAGTGCAAAGCCTCGAATGACATAAAAATGAACATAAGGGTTGAGCTTGTGCCTAACAGACTGAAGCAATTGTGTATAATATTCACTACCCCGTGCGTAGTTCGCATACTGCCCTGAGTCCACCAAATAGAACCTAAAATGGTCTATCAGACCTGCATTGTCTTTTTCTGAAGAATAGAGGAAGAATTCTATGAGATAGAGAATACACAGTTTAACTGCATCCTCGTCGTTCACCTAAATATGGCTGGTTACAATTTGTTTTAAGTATGACTTCTCAACTTTTTCCTTGTTTGGAAAATAGCTTCTCATTATTTTACTGTCATACATAGGTGTGTAACCAAAGTCTATCACTTCCGTAAAACATCTCAGGCCACTAATCAGGGCAAACTCTCTCAAACCAAAATTCAGCCCCTAACCTTTTATCTCTGCTAAAAAAAAAAGTCGGAACCAGATGCATTCAATTCATACTTCATGAGAAGATGAATTGCTTGATTTTGCATACATATTCTGGGCAAGGAAAGCAAATACCCAAAACATGTCTTCTTAAAAAGTTTTAAACCATTTTCAGACAGTGAATCCCTTATTTGACCAAGAAGAATGGGGTCGGATAATATCTGAAACCTAATGATCTATCAACATTAGGACGTGCGAAAAATGGTTCATTCTGCAGCAAAAGGAAAAGAAAGTTACTAAAACTTGGTTCAAAACTAGAAAATAAAATAACTACATTTATAATACAATTTATCTACAATCAGATAAACAGAGTCAAAAAAAGAGAACAAAATAACTACAGTTATATTACAATTTATCTACAATCTGAAAAAACAGAGTCAAACCCAGGAAAACATTTATATAATAATTTATCCACTATCAGAAAACATAAATCTACAATAAATCTACACAATGTAGACAAAATTTCTACAACTATAAAAATAAAAATTATGTTGATTCATAAGAATGAGAACAAGTTTTTTAGCTTTAAAAAAAATAAATTGAAACTACTAAATTTTTACCTTCACCAAAGACTGTTGGGGAATAGTTTTAGAAGATTTTTGAACTTTCTTCTTTTTTGAAGGTTTAACATTAGGAGACACTCTAATTTTTTTTTGCAACATTCATGACAGCTTCTTCTTCGACGAAATCATCATCGAAAGTAATTTCTTTGCCTTTCCGTTTGCAAATTTAACAGGTATCGAGGATTCACCAGCATCCATATCGTGCTTTTGTTTTGTACGAGCTTCTGCCCTAACTTCACGACGAGAAAGTCTGAGCTTGCTCTCTTCATTTGCATGTGCTGATTTTAAAACTTTTTTGGGTGAATTCTCTGAGAACACACCCAAATCAAATGTAGGAATATCGGTTCCTTTAGCTTTTTTAGGGCTGTTCTTCGAAGCTGTTTTCTTCTTCATTAAAAATCAAGTAAGTAACAGACGTTAATGGAGGTGTGTGGTAGAGTATTAGAGCTTGAATCTATAAAAATGGAGATGGATATTTTGAAAAAGAGTGTAAAAATTTAGAATATTTTTTGAAGAAGAGAGGAAATAGGCGTCAGGAGGAGGGATTTTGAAGTTTGTGGAGAGAGAATCGTGGGTGAGTGCAAAATACGTGGGGAGGGGTGGGTTGTAGAGAGAGAAACATGGGGGGAGTGAGAGATACGTTAGAGTGATTTTAAGACACTAATTATTATTATTAATTGCCTAAAATATATATAATTAATAATTAGGTATATAATATATAATTATATTAAAACATGAGTAGGGGTGATAATAAAATTTCATGTAGTTTATAGGAATGTATTTCTTGTACAAATCGCTATGAAAAGTGGAATAAGTCATAACATGTTTCCGCTTTTGAATAACCATTAAACAAAAACCGTTATTTATTGATGAACAAATAAAACTAAAACCTGGTGATACTGGTCTCATATTTTCTGAAGAAATCAACAACAAGCACCAAATTTTCTAAAAAATAAATTTGCCAACTTTCTGGAAAGGTGCGCTAGGCAAAAACCTAAAAACAAAATAACAAACAAAACTGTTAAGAAAAATTTTCTACCATGATGACTTTAAATAATGAGTGCGCATAGAAAATTTCTTCATATACAACGGTTTTGCTGTTTATTTAAAATAAAATTAAGTAAAAAACAACTATAGTCGACCAAAAATTCAAGAGAAATGTACCGTCAATCATCTATATCTATACTATATCTATATGACTATATTTATATCATCATCATATTATACTATATTATAAGCATGAACACTTTTAGGTGAAGTTAGTTTACTAAAATATGCTTCAAAAGTATAATGTCCATTTTACCTTTAGCCAAACACTGTATACTCCTATAATAAATTTAATTTTTACATAAATTTTATATATCTATGCATGCATCATTTCAACGTAACTGACTTCCTTGCGCTAAACACTAAAAATTAAATGTGTCAATATTAGGACCAACTTAAATTTCTATCAGTTCCATGAGTAAAAAAGCGCTTTGATATGATACCAATGCATGTATGAGAGAATGACTTTTAAAATTCTTTTGTTTATTTCATCCAAGTAAGTTATAAGCTTTTTAGTTTCTCTTCATTATTTACGAGACATTTATTTTGAGTTTTAAGAGTAACCAATATTAAAAGACCCGTATGAGCATGCCTGGGCAGTGAAAGCATCAAACATCACAATTGGGCTTGGCGAAAATGATCATTCCAATTTGCTGCTTCACCTCAATAAGGTGATTTTGTATAGATAAGTTAATTGATTTATTATTATTTTCCTTATGATTGATTCTTTAATATTTATGTGTTGACTAAGGTAAAGTGTTGATTTATGTATATGTAGATGACAGGGAACAACTGGGACGAATATCTTTCACATGTCCGGGCACTAAGAGGCCCTATTCTATTCTCTATCGATTCTCATGCTCATATAAAACTAACGCAGTGTAGTGATGCAATTGATGATTCTACCATTGAAAAAATTGAGAATGTTTACTTGTGAGCGCATCTCTTAGCTTCTTTCTTGAAATTCTTCTGCAGCTAAGAGTTCCATTTTATATGGTTTGGTAATTATATAATAAGTTGATGAATTGCATGCATGTCTTTGTGATGGGTCGCAAGAGTTGCTAATAATATTTCTTTCAATTTTATATCTTGTATACATCTTGATGTCTAACAGTACACTATGAAGGTTATATATTTACTTTACAAAATAATTAATAAGCTATTTGGATTGGTCTTTTTATAGTTGACACTTGATATTACACTATGTTAAATACATCTCTACTTTGTAGTATTTTTAATCAAATTGTTTGGATCGTTTTTTGTAATCTTTCATTTTATAAAGTTTGTACTGATTAATATGGGATATACGTGCAACACACGTGTCCAGAAACTAGTTATTATAAAAGCACGAATAATTTGTACTATATATTGAATGACTAAAATATCCTGAAATATTGATCGACTTTTATAACCTTAAATGTTTTGTATAATTTAAGGATATAATTGTAAATCACCTAAGGTTAAAATTCTTTTTCGATTTAAACTACACATACACCAAGCCTACTAAGTTGAATTTGGGCCAAATTCGTTTGGGCCTTTATCGTTTTGCGTCTTTGTGATAGTAGCATACTTCTTCTCAAACAACATAAAATTCAAGGGAAACTATCAACTATGTCAATTTATAAGTAGTTCATTATAAAAGTTGGCCAATTCTTAAAATATTACTAATATTAGCCCATTAGCTATTTGTAGCAAAAAAAAAGTCAAAATTTTGCTTTCTTTTGAGTGAGTGTCATTAGAATAGATTGGGTACATCTTAAGGAGCTTGAATCTCAGTTTGGGATGATTTGGTGAAGTTTTGAGGTGGTTTGAATTGAATATTCGAAGTAAAAACTGAACATAAAAAAAATGATATGTGTATCACACTGCGTGTCATTTGTGTATCACATATATAAATCATATTTGTATCAATTGTGTATCACATGTATACATGTGTGTGAGATACATGCGTGATGCATGTATTATACATGTGTCGCAGAGAATTTTGAACTCGATTTAATTATGAATTTTGATACAAAACCAGTCCAAATCACCTCCAATCTTCCTCGAATTTTGTATATTGACTTATCTATATATTTTCAATGAATTTCAATTATACCCATTGAAAAAGTTCCTTTTTTGCTTAGATTTTTGAAATATTGTATATATTATTTTTGTATTTCATCACCTTATTTGCTACCGCATTCATAAATTTTCTTTCGGTCTTGCATCTAATGTTGCTAATCACGCTTAAACATATGGAAGGAGATTTTTGCATGTGATTCTTTGAGATAAAGAACGTTATTTATTTGGTTTTTCAATTTTTATATGTGCTTGGCTAGTTTTGTTAAGTCTATGACTAATGACTAGAGGTTGGTAAGTTAAGACTTATTTGGGATATTTGTGTAAGTTTCCAAAATTCAAATGTCGTCATACCAATTCTGTTTGGACTATAATCGGACATACAAGGTTAGATTCAAATCTCGGCCGCAAACATAAAGAGCAAATGAATTAAAACTCGAGTGATTCAAAAAAGAAATATCATGAAAGAACTGCGAAGAAACTAACATAAATACGTTTCCTTCTTAATCTATTATTTGGCATGTGTAACAAAACTTACTCATAATTTTTTTAAAGCTATATGACTCACTAACACACGACTGAATGAGCATCCTCTTCAAATGACTTAATTGTTTAATGCAGGAAATTATAATAAAATTCAGGAATTAGTTTCGAAAGACTTTACAGAAAAGACAAACATTGATGATATGATTTTTTTTTAAAGCAAGTTTTTAATACGATGTTCATTCATTTCGAATTCAACTATAATGTTGATAATATGATTGATTTTCAATTTAAAAGATTGTTGTAGTTTTACTAAGACAATTGCTTTTCAATGATGTTCCCGTCTTGTATGTAACTTTTTTTTTTTTTAGTAATTAGACAATCTTTATTACCAAGTAAATATTTACAAGTATAACAATATAAATTGAGTTTGGACATGCAGCCCCAAACTCAGTACATTCCTTCTTCTCTGACTACTTCCTAAGGATAAAAGTTTAGTTTTTGAAGCTCTTTCCTTAAGCTAATCTGTCTATCTTTTGTATTATCAGTTTTGTAATAGCTTCGCTGCTTCTCTTTTTCTGCTGAAAAACTCTTCTATTCCTTTCCATCCATAGCTGGTAAACTGCACTTGTAATACACATCCTGCAAAGCATGGTTTTTGACCCTTTGCCTTTCATATGTTCTGTTGTCCACTAAAGCTCCTCATCCCAGCCAGTTACCTTTCGTATTAGTCCCATCCATGCTAAGAATTTCCCCCATACTTCTGCTGAGAATATACACACAAAGAGAATATGCTGATGGCTTTCCAACTCTTGATCACATAGTGGACAGTTTGGATTAACCTGTGACCCCCAGTTGTTCAATCTGTCTTTGGTGTATAGCTTCCCCTGCATAGTAAGATACAGTATGAACTTTCACCTTGGACAATCTTTGTTATTGCATATAAGTCTGCTCCAATTCTCACTTGGGAAATCTCCTCTGAGTTGATTGTACATTCTTCTGATAGAGAATGTTTCTGTCACTAACACCTTCCCTATATCCAACCTTGCTTCATTTATATATTTCCCAGCTTGTAGTATCTTTCTAATAACCCATGAAGCTTGCTTCACATCTATTTGCCATGGGACCTTCCCTTTTATATAGTAAACATTCACCCACCTTATCCACAATTTGTCCTTCTTCAAACAAATATTCCATAGGTGCTTTAATAATGTTGCTCTATTTCATTGCTAAGATCAGTGATATTTAGTCCACCTTTGAATTTAGGCCTGCACATCTTCTCCCAAGCCACCAGTGCTTTCTTACTTGCATTGGTATCACCAGTCCAGATAAATCTCCAGCAGATACCTTCAACCATCTGAATAATTTTCTTTGGCACTAGAAAGACCTGTGACCAGAAAGCTTGAATGCCAATTAACACACTTTTTGTCAATTGTAGCCTCCCTGCATAGCTTAGGAACTTTACTGTCAATTGTTTAACTTTCTCCAGAATTTTGTCCAGTAGAGGTTGGCACTGACTTACTGATAGTGCCTTTGAGCTCAAAGGAACTCCTAAGTATCTAAAAGGAAGTTCACCAACAGTAAAACCAGTAGCTTGAATGATATCTTGCTACACTGTTATTGGAACTCCACCAAAATACATGCAACTTTTACTTTGGTTTGCCACAAGTCCGGAAGCTTTTGAAATTTTTTTAAAACATTCACTTAGTAGTTGTATTGATATCACATCACCTCTATAAAATAGTAGCAAATTATCAGCAAAGATGAGCTGGACAATACTCAGTTTTTCACACCTTGGGTGATAGTTAAAATTAGGTTCCTCCTTCAATTGTTTCAGGATTCTAGTCAGATATTCCATTGCTAATACAAATCATAAAGGTGACATTGGATCACCCTGCCTCACCTCCCCCTCCCCCCCTTGCTTCAAATGGCACAGTAGGACTACCATTAATAGAGATGGAATAAGATACAGTTCTGATACACTCCATAATCCATCCAGTGAATACTTTAGGGAAACACACTCCAGTTAATATCTGCTCCAAAAACACCCATTCAAATGAGTCATATGCCTTTTGTATGTCAATCTTAATCATGCATCCAGATGAGACCATTTTCCTACCATATACCTTTATTAATTCATGACTGAGCAGCACATTATCTATCAAACCTCTTCTTGGAACAAAGGTTGCCTGACTCTCATCCACCAGTGCATTCATCACTTGCCTCAATCTGTTTGTCAACGTTTTGGATATGATCTTATATAGTATAGTGCAACATGAGATTGGTCTATACTCTCTATTGAACTTGGGTTTTTTACTTTAGGAATAAGAGTGACTACTGTGTTATTGATTGGCTTGAACATTCTCCCATTAGTAAAAAACTCCAATACTGCAGTTACAATTTCATCTCTAGTAATGTGCCATGTTTTTTTAAAGAAACATGCATTAAACCCATCACCCCTCGTTGCCTTCATGTCATCTATACCTTTTAGTGCATCAAATACATCTTCCTTTGTGAAAGGAGTTATAAGCTGCAACTACTGTCTTCTAGAAAGCATAGGTCCATTCCTTATCCAGCCAGGATGAATAGCTAGTATGCTGCCATTGCAGTTCCTAACAGATGCTTATAAAACCCAACCACTTCAACTTTAATACTTTTACCATCTGTCAAAATATCCTCATTACTGTTGGTGAACTTTGTAATTTGATTTTGTGTTTTCCTTCCTTTCATGTTGGCAAAGAAGTAGGAACTATTAGTATCTCCCAACTGTAACCATTGCACTCTTGACTTTTTCTTGCAGATGGACTCTTCAATCTTATCTCACTTCTCTAGTTGTACTAGTAATTCCTTCTCTTCTTCAAACAAATCATTTGGTGCATTAGCAATTTTCATTCTTCCTTGTATATCATCCAGTTCCTTCCTGACGGTATTTACCTTCTTTTTGACATTCATGAACTCCTTATTTTTTAGTTGTTTCAGAGCAGATCTTATAGTTTTAAAGTTCTTCCATATATCTTCCATACCCTCATTCTTCATTTTTCAGTTGGTTTCCACAATCTTCTCAAAGTCAGGGTGATCAGCCATACAATTATAGAATTTGAAAGGAATTTTCTTGTTGTCACTCTTACCTCTACCTCTATCCCCAGTGGAGAATGATCTGATAACAGAGGATTCAATAGTTAAACTTGTCTAGGAGGCATAGTAATCATCCAATTGTCATTAATTATTGCTCTATCAATTTTGTTATACACATGACCATTTGTCCATGTATACATCTTGCCCACTGTAGGTAGCACTCTGCCAGATTACAGTCTTCTATAACTTCTTTAAAATCTTTTGTTTCATTATCTTGAACTTCTCTTCCATGCATTTTATCATCAGCCCCCAAAATTGAATTAAAATCTCCCATCAGTAACCAAGGTCCCATGCTTTGCCTTGTTAAATTCCTAACTACCTCCCTTAATGATTTCATGTCATGTCATGCACACTATGTAATCCATAGATTGCTGAAAAATAAAATTCCTTATTATTCTTCAGAACCTTCACAATACCATGTATAACCTGGGAATTTCTCTCTAACACTGTATAATGCAACACATTTGGATTCCATATTACCCAAATTCTCCCTTTACATGAGTTTGACACATTATGACAACATTCCCATCTTGGTAGTAGTTTTTCAATGATTTTACCTGCTTTTGTCTCTCTTACTCTATGCTCACATATTTCTATCATATCTACCTTATTATCCTTCATAAACACCTTTAATTCCTTGTGCTTAAACACTTTATTAAACCCCCTTACATTCCATGTGACTATCATGCTAATACTGATAAAGTGTTTTGTTCCATCCTCTCCACCTCCACCCCTCTATTTGTACTGCATTCATCTGTTCCTCTTGTTATTTGTTCTTGTCCTATCTCCACTAGACTGTTGAAACCATTCAGAACTGTAATGTACTGCCCAGATTCTGGTGCTCTTTGACCTTTTGCTGCAGATTTACTTTTAACTTGTTGCCACACATCACCACTTTCTCCTCCTTTATCATTCACTTGTTTCTCATCAGTTTTCCTTAGTACCTCCTTTTTCTTCTGGTTTTGTAATCTAGCTTCATTGTTGATAGGCTTCCATTCTGTCCTTTGCTTTGTCATAGTATTATGTTGTTGTTGGCCTGTTTTGTTCTCTACCCCTGTAACGATCCGGTCAGTCGTTATGTAGAACTTGCATTATAATTACTGTTATTACCTTGTAATAGGTTGGTTATACTGTTTATGATGTGTTAGTTTTGGTAGGCTCGGAATCGGAATGGTTGTAGTGAGAATTTAGTCACTTAGTCTTTAAGAATAGCCTTAAAGTGGGAGAAGTCAACTGAGAGTTGACTTATTGGTAAACTACCTCGGAATGTGAATTTTATGGCTCGGATAGCTTTGTTAGGTTATTTGGGACTTAGGAGTGTGTTCGGAATAATTTTGTGATGTACGGCGTAGAATTAGGCTTGAATTGGCGAAAGCTAGTTTTTGGTGATTCTCGGTCAGCAGTGAAAAATAGGCTATTGGGGTCGGAATGGAATTCTGAAAGTTGGAACATATTTGTAATGTCATTTTGGATATGTCTGCAAAATTTCAGGTCAATCGTATGTATTTTGGATAGTTTCGGCATCATTAGTGGATTTTAGAAAATTCAAAGTTCTTAGGCTTAAATCTGACGTGATTTTGGTGTTTTGATGTTATTTTTGGTGTTCCGAGAGTGCAACTAAGTTTGAATGATAATTTATGATGTGTTGGTAAATTAGGTTGGGGTCCTGAGGGGTTCGGGATTGATTTCGGGAGTTAACGGGCACTTTTGGACGTTAAAAAAAAAATAGATGTTTTGTTGGTGTGTTGCAGGTGTGAAATTCTTCTATGCGATCGCGGGGTGATGTATAAGATTGCATAGTTTAGTTGGTGAGGCCCAGAAAATTACTCTATGTGACCGCAGGTACAAGGTCGCGATCGGAGAAAGAGGAGTGAGGAAGCCAGTGCGGTCGCATTTGGCTGGGCGCGATCGCATAAGGTCTTGTCGCGTGGGGAGGGGTTAACTGATTGTTCTGTGCGAGCGCGGGTGTAGCTACGCAATAGTGTAGGGTAGGACTTGGCAGTGCTTCACGAACGCACTCTTGGAGTCGCGATCGCACAGTGTCCGGACCTGGGAAGTATAAATTAAAACCCTCTACGACCATAACCCACTTTTCCACAATTTTTGAACGGGAAGAAGCTTTTCAGGTGATTTTTAAGAGAGGAAATCATTGTTCTTCATTGAGGTAAGGATTTTGGACCCTAAAAATTGATTATATGTGATTAAGGATCAAATTATCACTGTTTAATTTATGAAAATCAGTAGAAAAAGATGGAATTAAGGCTTGAGATTATGAGACCTTTAGGGGATGATTTGAGGGGTCAAACGAACTCAGATTTTAGAGTTCTTTATATGAACGTACTCGTGAGATGATGAAGAACATTTTGGTATAAGATTTTTTGAGTTTCGAGACGCACGCCCGCGGGTCGGGTTTTGGCTAATTTCAGGTTTTGTGCTAAAATTGGTATTTTTCAATTGGAATTCATTCCCTAGCATAATTTGATGGGAAAGATCTGATATTTATAGATTTGGAGTACTCAGAAGTTGATTCGAGAGGCAAGCAGGATGCAAAGTAACTTTTCGGGCTAGTTTGAGGTAAGTAATGTCTTTAAATCCTGTCCTGAGGGTATGAAACCCTGGACTTTACATCCTTTCACGGATTTGGAGTGACGAACACACTGGATGACGAGTGTGGGGCGTGCATGAATTGGAAATTTGGAAAATTTATCTTTTTAGGCAACTATTGAGTTGCGAAACCGCTTTTAAAGCATATGGTTATTAGTATTACTATGTTTTGTTATACTTGGGTTGTAAGCCATGTTTGGGGCCTAGTGTCGATCTGGTTTGACACTCTTATTTAATAATATTACTATTTCTTGAAATGAGATACTATTTTGGGTCGAGAACCCCGTTTTATTTATGGCCCGAATGGCATGCTGAGTGTGTCTGACTGAGTGAGGCCGAGTGCCAATATTGTAAGGATTTTATGATATGAGGGAGGTCGAGTGCCTGAGAGTGATTGATGCCATGATTTGGTTTGTTTATAGTGCTTGGGTTGTAGGAGCCCCTCCGGAGTCTGTACACACCCCAGTGAGCACAGGTACCTACTGAGTGCGAGTGTCGAGCGATGAGTGATTGGGAGGCATGAGTGACAGTGAGGTTGCCCGCGGGGCTGATACTGAGTGATGGTGAAGTGCTGAGGGAAATTGTTACGAGTGATGATTATGGACCGAGGGGCGGTTTTATGATGATATTTTACTGAGTTTTGACTATGATTCACTTTATTTTTCAAACTAATATTACTGAGAGTTTTACTGAGAAATATTGGAAAATATACTTGTTTCAAAGGATTTTATGGAAACTAGTTTTTTAACTTATGTATACTGTATTGAGACTTGATGTTTTACTGTCTTGTGGATTGGTGTTTTTGTGATGTGTATTCATATACTTCAGACTGTGGTTTATTTTCATTACTACTGAGTTGGCGTACTCATCATTACTCATTGCACCCCTGTGTGCAGATCCAGGTACTGGTTCGGAGCAGTAGTCGTCCAAGCTCGTTGTCATCAGCGTTTGGGATTTCCAGGTAGCTGTCCAGCGTCCGCAGTTTCTCCACTTCCCTTCTTCATTTAGTACTTAGTATTTGATTCATAGACATTATTATGACAATTGCAGAGTTAGTTTATTTCCTAGATGCTCGTGATCGGTTGACTCCAGTCTTGGGGGATTTGTTTAGACTGTTAGATTGTTATTGCGGCGTAAAGACTTAAAGAAATTATTTTATACTCTGTTTGCTGATTATTATTGATTTTTTGAAATATTATAATAGATCAAATGTGTAGTTATGTGATGGTTGGTTAGCCTAGTTCCACGATAGGCGCCATCAAGACCTGTTAGGATTTGGGGTCGTGACAAGTTGGTATCAGAGCACTAGGTTACATAGGACTCAACGATCATGAGCAGGTTTAGTAGAGTCTTGCGGATAGGTACGAAGATGTCTATACTTATCTTCGAGAGGCTACAGAACTCTTAGGAAAAAATCTCATTTTCTTGAACTATTTCGTGTCATTCTATTGGTTCTTGAAATCTAAACTACTGTTATTTCATTCTCTCACATATGGTGAGGACACGTACTACCGATCAGGGTGACCAGACACCAGCCAGGTCCACAAGGGGTCAAGGTCGTGGTGGAGTTTGGGGACAGCCCGCGCAGCAGCCGGGACAGTACCACAAGATACCCCTGTCATTCAAGATCAGGTCCCCGTCGAGGGTGCTCCAGGGGGACAGGCTCAGGCACCAGCAGTGCCTATTATTATTTCGGGTCTTCAGGAGACCCTGGCTCAGATATTGACGGTGTGTACCAGTTTGGCTCAGGCATTTGCTATGTCTACTACTGCCACTGCAGCTCAGGACGGAGAGGCGTTCAGACTCCAGTTGCCCGGACACTTGAGCAAGTTGTACAGGGTATTCAGGCACCGGGGGTAGTCCAAGCCCAGCTGGTTACCCCAGTTCAGGACTACGTGGTTCCAGCTATGCCCGAGGATGAGCAGCGTAGGCTGGAGAGGTTCAGTAGACTTCAACCTCCGATTTTCAGCGGCACAGAGGATGAGGATACCCACGATTTTCTAGATAAATGCCAGAGGATAATACGTACTGCGGGTATTTTGGAGACTAGTGAGGTCTCGTTTGCTACATTTCAATTTGCTGGTGCTACTTTCACTTAGTGGGAGGAATTTGAGAGGCGTAGGTCGGTTGGTTAAACATCACTCACCTGGCAGTATTTCTCCACGATCTTTTTGGAGAAGTATGTACCTCAGTCCCACAGAGAGGAGCATTGGAGGCAGTTTGAGCAGCTGCGCCAGGGAGAGTTGTCAGTTACTCAGTACGAGATAAGGTTTTTCAAGTTGGCTAGACATGCTTCTGAGTTAGTCCCTACTGATAGGGAGAGGATCAGGAGATTTGTAGATGGTCTCACGTATCAGCTTCGCATTTTAATGACCAGGGAGAGAGTGTCTGGAGCTACATTTGAGCAGGTAGTTGACATTGCTCGGGAAATTGAGTCGGTTCGTAGGCAGAAGCGTGGGGAGAGGGAGGCCAAGAGGCCTCGGGGATCAGGTAGTTTCAGTGGTGCCCCTTCTAGAGGACTGTTTCAGCACGCCATAAGTCGTCCATTTAGACCTCCACAGCCAGCTCGCCCAGCTTATAGTGGTGCATCTTCGGGGCAGGGTCCCCGAAGTTCTCATCAGGGACGTTCATCTTTTAGTGCCCTTCCAGCTCAAAGTTCCTCCAGAGCATCATCATATCAGGGTTCTTCTATGCATGGTTCATCCGATGGTTATCATGGTGGTAGGGGTTCTCATAAGTCTCCATCTACAGCTCCAGGTGGTTGTTTTGAGTGTGAAGAGTTCGGAACTGGGTGGAGGCAGTGTCCTCGTCGTCCTGGTAGTTCATCTCAGCAGAGGGTTCAGCCCTCGACTTCAGCCCCAGTCACATCACCACCTACCTAGGCAGCCAGGGGTGGTGGCCAGGCAGCTAAAGGTCGCCCTAGAGGGGGAGGTCGAGCAGGTGGAGGCCAGCCACGTATTTATGCACTTCCATCCAGGCCAGATGTTATGGCCTCCAATGCAGTGATCGTAGGTATGGTCTCAATCTGTTGCCGAAATGCTTTGGCTTTCTTTGACCCTGGTTCTACATATTCCTATGTTTCTTCATATTTTGTCCATTTTCTGGATATGCCCCGTGAGTCTTTAGTTACCTCTGTTCATGTGTCGACTCCGGTGGGCGATACTGTTGTAGTGGACCGTGTGTATCGGTCGTGTGTGATATCTATTGGGGGTCTGGAGACCCGAGTGGACCTACAGTTACTCAGTATGGTCAATTTGATGTGATTCTGGGCATGGATTGGTTATCCCCATGTCATGTTATTCTTGATTGGCATGCTAAGACCGTGACCCTAGCTATGCCCGGAGTTTCGGGAGTTTAGTGGAGAGGTCTCTAGAGCATGTGCCTAGCAGAGTGATTTCTTATTTGAAGGCTCAATGTATGGTTGAGAAAGGGTGTGAGTCTTATCTTGCTTTTGTGAGGGATGTTAGTAGTGAGGCTCCTTTTGTTGATTCTGTTCCTGTGGTCCATGATTTTTTGGACGTATTTCCTACAGACCTTCCAGGCATGCCACCTGACAGGGATATTGATTTTGGTATTGACCTGGTGCCAGACACCCAACCTATCTCTATTCCACCTTACCGCATGGCACCAGCGGAGTTGAAAGAATTGAAAGAGCAGCTTCAGGAACTCCTAGATAAGGGGTTCATTCGGCCTAGTGTGTCACATAAGGGTGCACCGGTGTTGTTTGTGAAAAAGAAAGATGGCTCCATGCGCATGTGTATTGATTATAGACAGCTGAATAAGGTTACGGTGAAGAACCGGTATCCGTTGCCCCGCACTTGATGACTTGTTTGACCAGCTTCAGGGAGCTAGAGTGTTCTCCAAGATTGACTTGAGATCTGGGTATCATCAGTTAAAAATTCGGGATTCTTACATTCCAAAGACTGCTTTTAGGACCAGATATGGTCATTATGAGTTCCTGGTTATGTCATTTGGGATGAATAATGCCCCAGTTGCATTCATGCAATTGATGAACAGCATGTTTCAGCCTTACCTTGATTCTTTCGTCATTGTGTTCATTGATGACATCCTAGTTTATTCTTGTAGCCAGGAAGAGCATGCTCAGCATTTGAGAGTTGTTTTACAGAGGTTGAGGGAGGAGAAGCTTTATGCAAAATTCTCCAAGTGTGAGTTTTGTCTTGGTTCAGTAGCTTTTTTGGGGCACGTGGTGTCTAGTGAGGGTATTCAAGTTGATCCGAAGAAGATGGAGGCGGTGCAGAGTTGGCCCAGACCGTCCTCAGCTACAGAGATTAGGAGTTTCCTTGGTTTGGCGGGATATTACCGTCGCTTTGTGGAGGGATTCTCTTCTATTGCTTCGCCTTTGACCCAGAAGGGTGCTCCATTCAGATGGTCTGATGAGTGTGAGGAGAGTTTTCAGAAGCTCAAGCCAGCATTGATCACAGCTCCGGTACTAGTTTTGCCTACTGGTTTGGGTTCTTACACAGTCTATTATGATGCATCTAGAATTGGTTTGGGAGCGGTATTGATGCAGGACGGTACGGTGATTGCCTACGCATCTAGACAATTGAAGGTGCATGAGAAGAATTATCCAGTGCACGATCTCGAGTTAGCTGCCATTGTTCATGCCTTGAAGATTTGGCGGCATTATTTGTACGAAGTGTAGTGTGAGATTTTCACTGATCATCGTAGTTTGCAGTATCTGCTGAGGCAGAAGGAATTGAATTTGCGTCAGAGGAGATGGTTAGAGCTTCTCAAGGATTATGACCTCACTATTTTGTATCATCCGAGGAAGGCCAATGTAGTGGTCGATGCTTTGATTCGCAAGGCCGAGAGTTTGGGGAGCCTAGCTTACCCTTCAGCAGCAGAACGACCTTTAGCACTTGATGTTCAGGCTTTAGCGGGTCAGTTGGTGAGATTGTATTTGTCAGACCCTCCGTGGGTATTAGCTAGCATGGCTTCCCGGTCTTCTCTTTATGATCAGATTAGAGCTCGGCAGTATGATGATCCGCATTTGTTAGTACTTCAGGACAGGGTCCATCAAGGTGATGCCAGGGATGTGACTATTGGTGATGACGGTGTTATGAGGATGCAGGGCCGTATTTGCGTGCCCAATGTGGATGGGCTTCGAGAGTTGATATTAGTAGAGGCCCACACCTCGCGGTATTCCATCCATCCGGGTGCCGCGAAGATGTATCAGGATCTGAGACAGTAGTATTGGTAGAGGCGGATGAAGAGAGATATTGTTGAGTATGTAGCATTGTGCCTCAACTGCCAGCAGGTCAAGTATGAGCACCAGAGACCAGGAGGATTACTTCAGAGGTTAGATATTCCGGAGTGGAAGTGGGAGCGGATCACTATAAACTTCGTAGTTGGGCTTCCACGGACTTCGAAGGGTTTTGATGCTATTTGGGTCATTGTGGATAGATTGACCAAGTCCGCGCACTTCATTCCTGTTGGTACTACTTATACTTCAGAGTGGTTAGTTGGTATGTATATCAGGGAGATTGTCCGATTGCATGGGGTTCCAGTTTCTATCATTTCTGACAGAGGTACTCAGTTCAGATCTCAATTTTGGAGGGCCGTGCAAAGAGGTATGGTTACTCAGGTAACGTTGAGCACAACATTTCATCCTCAGACCGACAGGCAGTCGGAGAGGACTATTCAGATTTTAGAGGACATGTTGCGGGCCTGTGTGATTGATTTTGGTGGCTCATGGGATTAGTTTCTGCCACTAGCGTAGTTTGCATATAATAATAGCTACCAGTGCAGTATTCAGATGGCCTTGTACGAGGCTTTATATGGTAGGAGGTGTAGATCTCCGGTTGGTTGGTTCGAGCCCGGTGAGGCTAGGCTATTGGGCACAGATTTGATTCAGGATGCATTAGAGAAGGTGAAGTTGATTCAGGAGCGACTTCGCACGGCGCAGTCTAGGCAGAAGAGTTATGCGGACCGGAAGGTCCGGGATGTGTCTTTTATGGAAGGTGATAAGGTACTGCTGAAAGTATCACCCATGAAGGGTGTTATGAGGTTCGGAAAGAGGGGAAAGCTGAGTCCACAAACTTCAGAAGGTTGGAGAGGTGACTTATAGACTTGCCTTGCCACCCAGCCTATCGAGTGTTCATCCGGTATTTCATGTGTCGATGCTCAGGAAATATGTTGGTGACCCGTCTCATGTGTTATACTTCAGCACAGTCCAGCTCGAGGGCGATATCTCATATGAGGTAGATCCAGTAGCAATTTTGGATCATCAGGTCAGAAAGTTAAGATCCAAGAATATAGCTTCAGTGAAGGTACAATGGAGAGGTCGGCCAGTGAAGGAGGCTACTTGGGAGACCGATCGGGAGATGCAGAGCAGATATCATCACTTGTTTGAGACTCTAGGTATGTCTCTAGACCAGTTCGAGGACAAACGGTTGTTTAAGAGGGGGAGAATGTAACGACCCGGTCGATCGTTACGTAGAACTTGCATTATAATTACTGTTATTGCCTTGTCATAGGTTGGTTATGATGTTTATGATGTTTTAGTGTTGGTAGGCTCGGAATCGGAATGGTTGTAATGAGAATTTAGCCACTTAGTCTTTAAGAATAACCTTAAAGTGGGAGAAGTCAACTGAGAGTTGACTTATTGGTAAACGACCTCGGAGTGCGGATTTTATGGCTCGGATAGCTTCGTTAAGTTATTTGGGTCTTAGGAGTGTGTTCGGAATAATTTTGTGATGTCCGGTGTAGAATTAGGCTTGAATTGGCGAAAGTTAGTTTTTGGTGATTTCTGGTCGGTAATGAAAAATAATCTATCGGGTTCGGAATGGAATTCCGGAAAATGGAACAGATTTGTAATGTCATTTTGGATATGTCTGCAAAATTTCAGGTCAATTGGACGTTTTGGATAGTTTCAGCATCATTGGTAGATTTTAGAAATTTCAAAGTTCTTAGGCTTGAATCCGACGTGATTTTGGTGTTTTGATGTTATTTTTGGTGTTCTGAGAGTGCAACTAAGTTTGAATGATCATTTATCATGTGTTGGTAAATTCGGTTGGGGTATTGAGGGGCTCGGGATTGATTTCAGAGGTTAACGGGCACTTTTGGACTTAAAAAAAAATAGTTGTTTTGCTGGTGTGTTGCAGGTGTGAAATTCTTCTATGCGATCGCGGGGTGATGAATTCGATCGCACAGGTTAGTTGGTGAGGCCCAGAAAATTACTCTATGGACCGCAGGTACAAGGTCGTGATCGCAGAGAGAGGAGTGAAGAAGCCAGTGCGGTCGCGTTTCGCTGGGCGCGATCGCATAAGGTCTTGGCGCGTGGGGAGGGGTTGACTGATTTTTCTGTGTGAGCGCGGGTGTAGCTACGCGATCTTTTAGGGTAGGACTTTCCAGTGCTTCACGAACGCACTCCTGGAGCCGCGATCGCGCAGTGTCCGGACCTGGGAAGTATAAATTAAAACCCTCCGCGGCCATAACCCACTTTTCCACCATTTTTGAACGGGAGAAGCTTTTGAGGCAATTTTTAAGAGAGGAAGTCATTGTTCTTCATTGAGGTAAGGATTTTGGACCCTAAAACTCGATTATATATGATTAAGGATCAAATTATCATCGTTTAATTTATGAAAATCAGTAGACAAAGATTGAATTAGGGCTTGAGATTATGAGACCTTTAGGGGATGATTTGAGGGGTCAAACGAACTCAGATTTTAGAGTTCTTTATATGTACGGACTCATGAGACGATGAAGAACATTTTGGTATAAAATTTTTCGAGTTCCAAGACGCGGACCTGGGGTCGGGTTTTGGCTAATTTCGGGTTTTGTGCTAAAATTGGTATATTTCAATTGGATTTTATTCCCTTAGCATAATTTGATGAGAAAGATCTGATCTTTATAGATTTGGAGCACTCGGAAGTTGATTCGAGATGCAAGCGGGTTGCAGAGTAGCTTTTCGGGCTAGTTTGAGGTAAGTAATGTCTTTAAATCCTATCCTGAGGGTATGAAACCCCGGACTTTACATCCTTTCATGGATTTGGAGTAACGCACACACTGGATGACGAGTGTGGGGCGTGCATGAATTGGAAATTTGGAAAATGTATCTTTTTAGGAAACTATTGAGTTACGAAACCGCTTTTAAAGCATGTGGTTATTAGCATTACTATGTTTTGATATACTTGGGTTGTAAGCCATGTTTGGGGCCTAGTGCCGATCTGTTTTAACCCCTTGAGGGCTATTTTACTGATATTCCTCACTTTGAAACTATGATTTTACCCTCAGTCTTTCTTGTGAAATTCTTGACACTCTTATTTGATAATATTACTATTTCTTGAAATGAGATACTATTTTGTGTCGAGAACCCCGTTTTATTTATGGCCCGAATGGCATGATGAGAGTGTCTGACTGAGTGAGGCCGAGGGCCAATATTGTGAGGATGTTATGATATGAGCGAGGTCGAGTGCCTTAGAGTGATTGATTCCATGATTTGACTTTATAGCGCTTGGGCTGTAGGAGCCCCTCCGGAGTCTGTACACACCCCCAGTGAGTGCAGGTACCTACTGAGTGCGAGTGTCGAGTGATGAGTGATTGGAGGCATGAGTGACAGTGAGGTTACCCGCGGGGCTGATACTGAGTGATGGTGAGGTGCGGAGGGAAATTGTTACGAGTGATGATTATGGCCCGAGGGGTGGTTTTATGATGATATTTTACTGAGTTTTGACTATGATTCACTTCATATTCAAACTGATATTACTGAGAGTTTTACTGAGATATATTGAAAATATACTTGTTTCAAAAGGATTTTATGGAAACTGGTTTTCGAACTTATGCATACTGTATTGAGACTTGATGTTTTACTGTCTTGTTGATTGGTGTTTTTGTGATATGTGTTCATATACTTCAGACTGTGATTTATTTTTATTACTACTGAGTTGACATACTCACCATTACTCCATGCACCCTTGTGTGCAGATCCAGGTACTGGTTCGGAGCAGTAGTCGTCCGAGCTCGTTGTCATTAGCGTTTGGGATTTCGAGGTAGTTGTCCAGCGTCCGCAGCTTCTCCACTTCCCTTCTTCATTTAGTACTTATTATTTGATTCATAGACATTATTATGACAATTGCAGAGTTAGTTTATTTCTTAGATGCTCGTGATCGGTTGACTCCAGTCTTGGGTGATTTGTTTAGACTGTTAGATTATTATTGCGGCGTAAAGATTTAAAGAAATAATTTTATACTCTATTTGCTTATTATTATTTATTTTTCAAAATATTATAATAGATCAAATGTGTAGTTATGTGATGGTTGGATAGCCTAGTTCCACGATAGGCGCCATCACGACCTGTTAGGATTTTGGGTCGTGACAACCCCTACTGTGTTAGTCTGCTTTTGTTGAGAGTTATGGCCCATTTGCATACATTTTGAACAATATGTGGGTTTCCAGTCATACCATTTCTCATGTGCCATGATTCTACCCTTTGAATCTTTTATTTTAATAACAGTTGGTGACTCCTTAGTAATATCAACTTCCACCAAAATCCTTTCATATGAAATTCTCTTAGCGTTTGAAGTGCAAGCATCTGCATATATTGGTTGGCCGAAACCACTAATAATTTTGCTCAATGCACTTGCACTCCAATAGCATAGAGGTAAGTTAGGAAGTTTGATCCAAATGGAAATTGTCTTCAAATCCTCAGCATCAAAGTCAAAATCAACAGTCCATACCTTCATAATAACTGGTCTATTGTTAAGCATATATGGCCCTGAGTACATCACCATATCCCTCTCCTCCAAACATGAGAAATTAATCACAACTAGCATTATGATAGTATATTTTTGGTTTTAATAAATCTAATTCCTTGTTCTTTCATATATTTATAACAAATCTAATTTATGCTCTTTTATAGATAAATAACTGGACAAACATTATGTACATAGAGACTAGTTATTATAAAAGCACGAATGAAACGCTAAATGTTGAACGACTAAAATATTCTTAAAATATTAGTTAACTTTTATGTCCTTAAAAAACTAATGTACAAATAAGTTTATACGGGATAAAATTGTAATTGCTTTTAAATTTTAATAGCATGATTGCACTAGAATTTTGACTTTCACAAAAACTACCATTCCGAACATTAACATTTAGCCAACTTTAAAACTATTTTCTGGGACTTTGAAACCAAATAGATCTCTTCATAATTTTATTCCCATAAGAACTAAGTAATTAAACTTTATTCAAAATTGGAATTCTTAGTGCTATTTGCTAGGTTGAGGTACCAATTTTAAAGATGTATTTTTTTTCTCCCCTCTTTTTTTGGGTCGCAATAAGACTGAAAAATAATTTATAATTGGATCCCAATTGATCAAATTGCTATCAGTAATGTATTTAATATTTAGACTAAAAATATTATATGGAAGAGAAAGTAATGGTTTTAGAGGTGAACCGTCAAGTGCTACGAATAATTCTAAATTTAACGAGGATATAGACAATAAATACATGCCTGATAGAATTATACTTATGACATCAAATAAAAATCACTCAGCTAACAGAAATATGAAAACAAAAATAAATCCAACATTCAACGATTTTTTACTTCATTTCGAAAACGGAAAAAGCATACAATAAGAGAATTTAGTCCTCATTAACAACAATTGGTTGTCAAACCCAATGATGATAGTGATGAAAGTTGCTTATTAAATAAAATATTTTGTATCATCAAATAATAATACGAGTTGCCCAAAATACATGATAAAAAAAATAATATTAGCTGACATAATATGTCGATCAATTAAATGAGATATTAATCGTCAAGATGATACCAGCAACAATTATAGTATTGCTAGGAAGATACTTAAATACTTTGCAACAAATGACCCTTCACCACATAAGCTCCTTGTGATAAGATAATAAACTTAATAATCGGATGGGTAAAGTGAAATAATAAAGCGAAAAACGTTTGTTATATGAAGTTATAGAAAGAAATATCTTATCAATTAATATTTTAATAATAGTGAGAGATATACGTACAAAGCATGTACATAGAGACTAGTTATTATAAAAATTCAAATGTTAAAATTCTAAACATTGAACTACTAAAATTTTAATTAACTTTTATGTCCTTGAAAAACTAACGTACAAAAAAGTTAAATAAGATAAAATTGTAATTGCTTTTAAATTTTAACAGCATGATTGCACTAGAATTTTGACTTCTACAAAAACTACCATTCCGAACATTGACATTTAGTGTCACGATCCCAATTTCCAACTCACGGGATCGTGATGGCGCCTAATACATTACTTTCTAGGCAAGCCAATGTTAGAAATTTAATTAATCATTTCCCTTTGAATATTTACTTAAACACAATCAGACAATTTCAAATAAATTAAATCTAATAAGAATCCATGAATAATAATAATAATAATAATAATAACCGAATAAATAAGCCGAACTTTGATATAAATATATATAACCATAAGTCTACCCAGGGTCTGGTGTCACAATTCACGAACTACTAAGAATACTATAATTAATGGTCTGAAAGAATATATCTCTGTTCTAAAAGAAATAAAACAGTGTCTATAAAGTAAAGAGAAGATTCCAGAAATCTGCGGACGCCAGTAGATCTACCTTGTGTCTCCAAACGAAAATGCGCAGCTACTAAAATCTCCTAACTCTAGTCGGTACCTAGATCTGCACAAAAGAGTGCCGAGTGTAGTATCAGTACAACCGACCCCATGTACTGAGTAAGTGTCGAGCCTAACCTCGACGAAGTAGTGTCGAGGCTACGGTAGGGCATTTACAATATAACTTGTGAACAATATATAATAAATCAAGAAAGAAATTATAATACTAAACTCAATAATCAGTAACTTGCAACAGTAAATAAATAACTCGGATAATTCTTTTCAGATATCAACTATAATGAACTCCTCAAAATTTCCAAGTTTCAATTTAAATCACGGTAAAAATCAGAGTATGAAAACCCTTTTAATAAAATCGGAGTTTTCCAAATCCTTATTTTTGA